>JAJIBD010022513.1:0-33745 GCA_021461705.1 Cryptotis parvus
AGGAGAAGGCCTCCCAAAGCAGAGTAACAGCTACTGAATAAAGAATTAGTGATCTCGAAGATGAGTTTCAGAGATTCTGTAGAAAACACCAGAAGATGGAGAAAAGACTCACAACCAACGAACAGACTACCAGAGAAAATCGGGATGAAGCCAAAAGGAACAACATACGCATCATTGGGGTCCCAGAAGGGCAAGAAGAAAACCCTGATGAAGAAGAAACTGTCAAAGCCATCATCGCTGAGAAGTTCCCTGAACTGAAGAAAGCATGCTCCCAGATACAGGAGGCCCAGAGGATACCAGCTAAAAGAAACCCCAATAAGAATACTCCAAGACACATCCTTATTAAAATGACAAAAATGATAGACAGAGATAGAATACTGAAAGCAGCAAGATCAAAGAAGGAAATCACATACAAAGGAGCATCCCTGAGATTTACAGCTGACTTCTCAGATGAAACACTCCAAGCCCGAAAACAATGGTGGGATATTGTGAAAAGACTCAATGAACTGCAGGCTTCACCAAGAATTCTTTACCCAGCTAGACTTACTTTCAGATGTAAAGGAAAGATACACAACTTCACGGATAAACAACTCAGGAAATTCATAGACTCAAAACCAACATTAAAAGAAGGATTGAAGAGTCTATTGTAAAATAAGACAACCCAAAACCACAACAAATTTAAACAGGAAGATGGCACAAAATCCAATGACAATAATCTCTCTCAACGTCAACGGTCTAAATGCACCAATTAAGAGACATAGGGTGGCAAAATGGATTAAAAAACTGAATCCAACATTCTGCTGCCTACAAGAAACACATCTGAATAATCAGAGCAAACACAGACTCAAAGACAAAGGCTGGAAGACCATTCTCCACACAAACAACTCCTCCAAAAAGGCGGGTGTGGCCATACTCGTGTCTGACAATATAGACTTCAGGCTGAAAAAAGGTTAAAAGGGACAATGAAGGCCATTTCTTAATAATTAAGGGGTATGTATACCAGGAAGAAATCACACTACTAAACATATATGCGCCAAACGAGGAGCCAGCAAAATACTTAAAACGACTATTAATAAACCTCAAAGAAGACATTAACAGTAGCACAATAATAGTTGGAGATTTCAACACTGCCTTATCGACTATGGATAGATCGACGAGACTGAAACTCACCAGGGAAATACTGGACCTGAAGGAAGAAATAGAAGAAAGAGAGCTGGTTGATATATACAGGGCTTTTCATCCCAAAAAAGCTGAATACACATTTTTTCCAGTGCACATGGAACATTCTCCAAGAGAGACCACATACTGAGCCAAAAAGCATACCTCAACAAAATAAAAAAGATAGAAATTGTGTCAACCATCTTTTCAGATCATGATGCACTGAAAATAGTAGTTAACCATACACAGAAGCAGGGAGTCAAACCAAACACCTGGAAACTGAACAGCTCACTGCTGAACAACAAATGGGTCATAGAAGAAATCAAACAGGAAATCCAAAGATTCCTAGAAACAAATGACAATGAAGACACCAACTATCAGAACTTGTGGGACACAGCAAAAGCTGTGTTAAGAGGAAAGTTCATAGCTCTGCAAGCATTCACCAGGAAACAAGAAAGGGCCCACATAAATAACCTGACCTCACAGCTGAAAATATTAGAAAAAGACCAACAAAAGAAGCCCAACCCGGGCAGAAGGAAGGAAATAATAAAACTTAGGGAGGAAATCAATGAGCTGGAAACCAAAAAAAACAATCCGAAAAGATTAATGAAACCAAGAGCTGGTTCTTTGAAAAATTAAACAAGATTGACAAGCCACTGGCAAGACTTGTAAGGACAGGGAAAGAGAGAACCCAAATAAACAGAATCAGAAATGAAAATGGTGACATCACAACAGAAAAGACAGAAATCCAAAAGATCATCAAAGATTACTTGAGAACCTGTATGCCACGAAACGTGAGAACCTAGAAGAAATGGATAAATTCCTGAAGTCCTATAACCTCCCACGATTGAAACAAGAAGACCTCCAATACCTGAATAAGCCTATCGCCATCGAGGAAATTGAAACAGTAATTAAAAGTCTGCCCAAACACAAAAGCCCAGGTCCAGACGGGTTCCCTAGCGAATTCTACCAAACCTTTAAGGAGGACCTACTGCCTGTCCTGTTCAAGCTCTTCCAGGAAATAGAAGAAACAGAAACACTCCCAAACAGCTTCTACGAGGCACACATCACCCTGAAACCCAAAGCAGGGAGAGACAACACAAAGAAGGAAAATTACAGACCAATCTCCTTGATGAACACAGATGCTAAGATCTTCAACAAAATACTAGCAAACAGAATCCAAAGACTCATCAAAAAGATCATACATCATGACCAAGTAGGATTCATCCCGGGAATGCAAGGATTGTTCAACATTCGCAAATCAATCAACATAATACATCATATCAATAAGAGAAAAAATAAAAACCATATGGTCCTATCAATAGATGCAGAAAAAGCATTTGACAAGATCCAGCACCCATTCATGATTAAAACCCTCCAGAAAATGGGAAATGAAGGAAGCTTCCTCAAGATGGTCAAAGCCATCTACCAAAAGCCCACAGCGAGTATCATTCTCAATGGGGAAAAATTGAAAGCCTTTCCCTTAAGATCAGGAACACGACAAGGTTGCCCTCTCTCACCTCTTTTATTCAATATAGTACTGGAATTACTCACCATAGCAATCAGAGAAGAAAAGGACATTAAGGGCATCCAGAGAGGCAAGGAAGAAATCAAGCTATCATTATTCGCAGAAGACATGATATTATACTTAGAGAACCCTAAACTCTCGGCCCAAAAACTCTTAGAAACAAGAGATATGTATAGTAGAGTGGCAGGATACAAAATCAATACCCAAAAGTCGGTGGCTTTCCTATACACAAATAATGAAAGAGAAGAAAGGGATATTGAGAAATCGATTCCATTCACAATTGTACCACAGAAAATCAAATACCTAGGAATCAGCTTAACCAAGTGTGTAAAGGACCTA
Source organism: Cryptotis parvus (assembly GCA_021461705.1). Taxonomy (NCBI): domain Eukaryota; kingdom Metazoa; phylum Chordata; class Mammalia; order Eulipotyphla; family Soricidae; genus Cryptotis; species Cryptotis parvus. Next base: position 3,026 of record JAJIBD010022513.1, read on the forward strand.
TACAAAGAGAATTACAAGACACTGCTTCAAGAAATAAAAGAGGACATGAGGAAATGGAAACACATTCCCTGCTCATGGGTGGGGAGAATTAACACTGTCAAGATGGTAATACTCCCTAGAGCTTTGTACAGATTCAATGCGGTTCCTATAAGGATACCCATGACATTCTTTAAAGAAATTGACCAAACACTCCTGATATTCGTATGGAATAATAAACCCCCACGGATAGCTAAAGCAATCCTTGGGAAAAAGAAGATGGGAGGCATCACCTTTCCCAACCTCAAACTGTACTACAAAGCAGCAGTAATAAAAACAGCGTGGTACTGGAATAAAAATAGACCTGTGAATCTATGGAATAGAGTTGAGTATCCTGACACCCACCCTCAAAGACATGATCAGTTAATCTTTGATAAAGGTGCAAAGAGTCCAAACTGGAGTAAGGGAAAGCCTCTTCAACAAGTGGTGCTGGGAAAACCCGACAGCTATATGTAAAAAAAAGTGAATTTGGACCTGTGTCTAACACCTTGCACAAAAATCAGATCAAAATGGATTAAAGATCTCAATATCAGACCTGAATCCATAAAGTACATTGAAGAAAATATAGGAAAAACCCTCCACGACATTGAAGCTAAAGACATCTTCAAAGGTGAAACACCATTAACAAAGCAACTAGAAGAAAAGATAAACATATGGGACTACATGAAACTAAAGAGCTTCTGCACTTCAAAAAGAAACAGTGACTAATATACAAAGGCAGTCCACAGAATGGGAAAGAATATTCACCCAATACCCATCTGATAAGGGGTTAATATCCAGGATATAACGCACTGGTACAACTATATAAGAAGAAAACAGCCAACTGCATAAAAAAATGGGGAGAAGAGATGAACAGAAACTTTGACAAGGAAGAAATTCGAATGGCCAAAAGGCACATGAAAAAATGCTCATCATCACTAATCATCAGAGAGATGCAAATCAAAACAACAATGAGATATCACCTCACACCACAGAGACTGGCCCATATTCAAAAGGGTAAAAGTAACAAGTGCTGGCGTGGATGTGGATAAAAGGGGACAATCATTTACTGTTGGTGGGAATGTAGACTGGTACAGCCTTTTGGAAAACAATATGGACATTCCTCCAAAGACTAGAAATTGAGCTCCCTTTTGACCCAGCCATACCACTCCTGGGAATATACCCTGGGAAGCCAAAAACACACAGCAGAAACACAATCCGCACTTTTATTTTCATAGCAGCACTATTCACAATAGCCAGAACTTGGAAACAACCAGTATGCCCGAGAACTGATGACTGGATAAAGAAACCGTGGTACATCTACACAATGGAATACTATGCAACTGTTAGGAAAAATGAAGTTATGAAATTTGCCTATAAATAGATGGACATGGAAAGGATCGTGTTGAGTGAAATTAGTCAGAAGGAAAGAGAGAGACATAGAATGACTGCATTTATTTACATGACATAAATATATTAGGTGATCTTACCAAAAGTGGAAATTACCGCAAACGTGAGGGAGTCAGAGGTTAGGTAAGATAGAGAAGGGAACATGACACAATGGGAGCTTGGACAGAATTGGATTGATTTCATAATTTTATACAGCAAAAATGTATTATTATGAATATTTCTTGCTCCAGTTCAATACTCTTCCCTATTCCCATGGGTGCACACGAGGGACAGACATGTTAATATTCCAAGAGTACTTGGTCACATTGGATCAACCATAATGTAATAAGTTCATGTTCAAAAAGACATGCCAGTGCACCCCCAGGCAAACTGATGTCTTTGATTCTAAAGGTAATACCAAAGTGATCATTCTGATTGATTTTGGACCTTAGTCGAATCTAGAGTCTGGAATCAGCTGGTTATATATTCATGGTAAGAAGTATTAATTCCATTCTCTTCAAATTGCATTCTGAACTGCTTTCTGGTTCAGAGATGCAGCCCCTCCCCTAGGGAGATTGTATCTCAGGGAGTCAGCTCTGACATTTTGTGAGTTGATGGGCTGTGCTGGAAGTTTTGGGTGGGCTTCTACCTAAAAAATAAGCTAGGAGAAAGGAGAAGGGACTTTTGGCCATTTTGGCTCCTCTTCGCCCTCTGCCTCCTCTCTCCTCCTCTTCGTTCTCTTCCCTGTTGGGCCTTAGCACATGGTAGCAGCCATCTTGACCTACATGTGACCGAGGCCCAGCTAGGAACCTACAGTCTGGGGTTTTCCTATTGTGGAATTGTATACCAAGACAAGTGTGAGTAAAGCCTTTTAAAACTTCACTGGATTCTCGTGTCTTTCTCTATCCACCAGCTGCTGATCCCCTGGAGCAGAAGGTGATCTGACCCTGCTCCCAGATTTTGTCGGAGAACCCAGCAGTCTCTTACAAGTGGAGGTCCCACTGAGATCTCCTGTTCTTCTCCAGGATTTTCTCAGGAAACCCAGCGTTCTCCAACAGTCAATAATGCTTTCACATCTTGACAGTATTAAGTTGTGTCTCCTTGTATATTTGTTACCTTTTACTCATAATTCTTCCAAATAGGCCTTTCCTTTTGTGCTTCTGTGAGTCCAAACTCCATTACAAAATTACCTTCATTCTCCTCTTTAATTCTAATTCATCATTCTATCTGTGAACAATTTATCTGTGAACTATCTGGTTCTTTGCCAATTTTTACATTTTTTTTCTTGATCTTTTGTTGTCGACATCTCACCCCCTTTATTAGGTCCCTTTTCTTCTGCCATACTTTTCTCTCTCCCAGAGCAATTCTGTTCCACTCAAGTAGTACATAAAATTTTTTAGTGTTCTTTGCTTGATTTTTCCGTGGCATTTCATTTGAAGGGAGGTTGGATAATTTGTTTTTTTTTTTTTAACTAAGATCTTAGTTTTTAATCTGAACTGAAAACTAAGACCTTCTTATTCTTTTAGAATTAGAACAGACCTTATTCTTTTCTTTTAAGCATGGATGTTAACTGACTAACTACTGGGGATGAGAGAAACCCAGAATATCAATTTCCAAGACTAATCTAAACTATCCAAATAAAAACAAGTAAACAATGATAAAAACTTGTGTTTCATGATCAGTAAATTGTAAATCAGGTTTCTTGGATATCGGCCCTCAGGACGCTCTTCTCTTAGTACTCTGGGTCATGAAGGACAAGAGGTAAGGAATGAAGAATGGCACAGAAAGAAGTTAAATTCTTATATTTTTATAATTGAGTTTTCAGTAAATCTCATAAGCAACTCTGGATTTGGGACAACCCTTAAACAATTCCAACTGAAGAAAAATCATCAGGTCTTTGCTAATTCACTTAGACTATTCTTTGGATAAGAATTGTACCTGGGAAATAAAAAATAATTTATGGCAAGGCAATGTTCTGTCAATTCCTGGGAAGAGACACAAAGAGTGAGTTGTCATGAGCCAACATTCTTAGAATTTGACAGAACAAGTGTCTGGTACTAAAGCCATAGTTTGGTGACATACTGTATGTTTGAATACAACTGGGGGGCATGCTGACATGAGCTATTGGCCTCTTCAGCTTAACCTCTCACACCCAGATCCACCTATAGTCATTTTTCCCTTTGACTATTATGACCTGTATATAAGATCTCACTTAGACCCACTATTTTAGATTTAAAATCTAATCCTTTACGATGTCTTATTAGAGTTACCAGAAACAATCAAAACCTAGGCCAGAAATTGTTCAAATCAAAGTGCTTTCTCTGAAATCAGCTATGCAATTGTTTCATCAGATCATTTCTGGAATCTCATGTGGACTTCCTAGGATCCACTGTAGGCAAGACTGGTAGGACAGCCTTGGAATTTCAGCACTTCCCAGAACTTCCAACTGATAAAATACGTGGAAGTGTAAAGATGCCAATAACAAGGTAGACTTGTCTTACAGTAAGGAGAGGAAAAAGGACTTTCCAAAGGTTAACAGGAGACAGTCTAAGATAATCTGATGATTCATGAACACTTGAAGACCAACTACTTCTCCTTGGGTGGCCCTTCCTTCCAACCCCCACCACTTCTTCAGATGCTTTGTTATTGTCAAGACATTGACTATAATTATGCTGATAATTTGAGAATTAAAAACAAACATGAATCAAGAATAATATAAAACTTTGGAGTCCCTGACTCAGAATGTATCAACTTTTTGTTATATTTGCCCCTGCATTATTATGGAAAAAATACTTTGTAATTTGTCCTCTGGTCATATTTTATATAGGCAATGGGGACCATAAAAACTTTGATGTGCATTTCCCAGTTTATTCTTAAAATTTTTAAATATATGTTTGTATTCATGAGAGACAAAGTACTATGTGGCATGATTTTTAGTATGCTATACCATACTATAATTTCCATTTTTTCATTAACTCTTTTTTGAGAATTTTTTCTATTTCTATACATAGATTTAGGTTCAATTTAACTGCATATGACAGACCTCAAATAACCATACTTCCTTTCATTTACTCATTCTCCTATTGATGGGTATATAGGAAGCTTCCAAGCTTCTTTTTTCTGTGTACTTTTTTCCTGACTTCCTTGACAACTCAAAATCAATAAAATGCCTTTTGCTTTTTTAATTTCTTGTGAGATTGACCAGACCTCCAGAGAAGAATTCCCATTATTTCTTTGTTCTTTGCCCCTCTGCTTCAGTCCTGACAAATACCAGGTGCTACTCTCTAGAATTTCCATTGTTTTCTAAGTTGGTCCTTACAACAGATTTAAATCCCATGCAGACCTAATTGAAGTAATGAATATCGGCAAAATGAATAGTTTGCTAGGTTTCAAAATAAAGTTGGATCGACTTCTGAGACCATCTCAAGGAAACAGTTGAAAGAAAAAAAATTATATAAACAGGAATTTTTTATTACAGAACTTTATTTAAAGGATAAAAAAGTGAGAAATAGCCAAAATGGCCAATGATATGAACAAACCAGAGTACATGGTGTTAATAGTTTATTATTCATTCTTTCATAACATTGACTCTGAAAACTTTGTATTAAGTAAAAATAGTAAACTGCTATTTCTAGGTAAACATAGTTGAATATCAGCAATTTCATGTAATTCAAATTAAACGTAACAAAAAAATTGTTCCTAGATTAAAATGGCAAAAACTAAATTATACCTATAGTACGAGTATTATTTAGACCAAATTTGTTGGAAGCACAACAAAAATTAAAATGGTTACTTTGAAGAGAGTAGGAATGAACGAAAACTTACTAAATTTACATATCCCAAAGAATAATCTATGTTATTCTTTATTTAAACTTTTTCTTTTCATTATCTATTTATTTTTTGCTCTTTGGGGGAAAGGAGGGGTCACACCTGGCGATGCTCAGCACTTATTCCTGGCTCTTCACTCAGGAATCACTCTTGGCATTGCTTAGGGGACCATATGGGATACTGAGGATTGAACCCAGGTCAGCCATGTGTAAGGCAAACACAGAACCCACTGTACTATCATTCCAGCCCCCACGTATTATTCTTTTAACATGCATTTCTACAACAGAGGAAAATTTTATTCCTACATATAGCGTGGAAGAGACACATGGGGCAGAGCTGCTACAGGCACTCCCTGTGCTCAGCTGATCATGAGGTGCCCAGGAAGAAAGGCGAGTTCTAGCCCTAGCCCGCCATCCCAACAGAGCCTTGCAAGACCAGAGGAATCCCCACACCATGAGGGCCGCCATTTTCAACATCTGGACTCCACAGCTCGTCAGAGCTCCACCCAAGAGAAAAGTCAATCTCTCCCCATTGCTTTGCGGCCACGTGGTTTGTCAGTAAATGCACAAGAAGAGAGCCCATTACTGAGAGTATACCACCCGCACAACAGAGCCTGGCAAGCTACCCATGTCAAATTTGATGTGTCAGAAACCAGTAACAATTATAGACCTCATTCCCATGACCTGAAGGAATGGTCTGAGGCTCTTCATGTTCCTGGAACCAGCAGATGCCCTTTGGCTACACTACCACGTGACAGGACATATGGAGATGTTACTGGTGCCTGCTCGAGCAAACTGATAAACAACAAGAAGACAAGTGAAGTGAAGTGACAGCAAGGAAACAGATTTGGAGAAATTAAGTAAATTGTTTCATGTTGTTAACTGATTGACTAAAAGTTACATACACTCCTCTTTATTTCCAAAGTCTGTGCTTTACCCATGTCATGCTCCAGTAGGATGAAAGAAACATTTTTCTTTTCTTTGTAGTTCTTATAGTATCACTTGTTAAATAGAAACTCAAATAAGAAACTTCCCAAGAGGTAGAGAACAGGGATGATAGGACCTGAAACACCTTTCCCTATTCCTGTTGGTCCAGAATGACAGGATGACTACTAGAAATCCCTCTGATTTTACAAACTTGCCCTTAGGGTTCCTAGTGTAGAACAAAAAGCTGCTCAGAAAAGGTGTCAGTCAATTTATAAGGCAGAATGGATTGGGAAAGAGATTAGCTATGTACTGCCTAAGGCCACTTGATCAAAGCTCCCAAGCAAGGAGACCTCCTCTATTACATAAAGGTGTCTAGAGCAAGCTGAAAGCCATGTGTGGGTGTGTGGATATTCTCAAAGAGAAGTTTATTGTCTCAGCCTGAATTCATGAGCACTCAGTAAGAGTTGGGATTTTCAAGTTCATTGGTCTAGAGCCTGAACAGATGTGTGTCATTGTTGGAGTCACTATTTTCTCACCTGCAATATAACAAGTTCGCCTCTTTCACCCTAAGTGTTTTGGTGACTTTTTCCTAGCCAGGTAGGAAAATGCTATAGTCTTTGAGTGTGAGTATTGAAAAAATGCATATTCCTCTCACCTCCAGTCTGTCAGAAAGGGGTGGAAGGCCTCCACCAACACTTGTGCTTTTCTATCCACTCACCGAAAGTGTTCCCTACCTCTCCTTGTCCAGTGAATTCTCAGAAATGCCAAACACTCCTTCACCCAGTGCTTAGATGCCCTTAGGAAGGTGAAAACAGACACCTCCCTTCCCCACTGTCCACTGTGAGCCCAACTGCAGCAGATGGGCAAGCTACATTTGTGTCCAGACTCCGAGGCAGAAAGCAAGTCACATGATACAGTGTTTCTGCCTCCAAAGGAAACTCAGTTTAGAGACTCAGCCCACGCACCCTCATCCCTCCCCAGCCTGAATCTAGCTCCCCACCACCCACACCCCTCCCCAGGTAACTGGCTAAATGTGCAGACTCCAGAACAAACATCCAAGTCCAAGATTTTGGTCATGGAGAAGACAAAGCAGTAGGAAGCTGATCCTGCCATTCCATCTCCAAAATCCTTGTCAGTTTTTCAGTAGTTAAAAAAGTACAGAAGACACTGAAAAGAGTCTAAGCATCTGCAGAACCCCAACTTGTAGATCTAACAAATGTACAAGTGATTCTTAGTATAATAACTAACTAGGGAATGGAGCTTTTAGAAAAACTCCTAAGATTAGTTTTGAGTTTTAAAGATTTGAACAACTTATTTCTAACCTGCGAGTTTGCAGCTTTTAAATGACTAAATTTTTTGCTTAGAGAAACTACTTCACTCTCATCTCTTTCCCATCAATGCCTGGCCCCAGAAAGAAATGATATAGTTGATTTGAATTAGAGGTGTCTACCTAAGAAACTCTTCCATGTAAAATAAAAAATTCTAGTTGTGGTTGCAGAAATATAAATAAAATTAGCATATGGAAGGACTCCCAGTTGGTACTCATGGGGCCTGGGGTCAGTCCCAGCTATATTCAACCAAGGTCTGTGCTCTAGTGGAGGGAATGAGGACAAGGTGCTGCGTAATCCTACAAGGTCAAAGTTCTCGGGATATGCTGGTGGTTTTCAAAGGCCACATGCTGCCACAATGGCATCTAAATCCTATACAAAATTGCTGACCCTAAGATTAACATGTAAAGCAAACCATGTGAGTTGGTTCCTGTTTACTGTTAGAGTTAACACCTGTGAGTAAATACAACTTTATTTCTCTTTTAATTTGCTTCTTAATATTTCATAGAAAAATACTAATTTTCTTTCAAGAAAGTCAGTAAAAATTTCCAAAGCTGAAAAAAAAAAGCAGAAGAGAAAATGGAAGACTAATTTGTTTCCTCAATCACTAAATACATATGGAAGACAAACTATCCTTTGATTCTGATTCAGAAGTATTCTGAATTCTTCTGATTCCTTTGGATCAGAAATAACCTCATCGGTGCTCACTTTGGCTGCACATATACAGAAATAATTTCATCAGACTATTCTTATGAAAATGAGAGAACTACGGGTCATAGGAGAAGTGAAGGAGATGTGGATGGCAGATGTGGAGTGATTTCTGTAGTTGAGCATTGTTCCCACAATGTTGAGTTAAAACAAGAATGACAAACTTAGAGCTCTAAGATTTCAGGAGAGAGTGAGATGTGAATTTGTTAAAAACTCAGCCAGGGGAAGTGTTGTGTTCCTAAGTACCAATACACAGTTAAAACAGGGCAGAGCTGAGCTATAAAGTGTTTGTGAGATTCCACTGGGAGCAAGAAAGCTGGAAGGAAAGAGGGCGAACTTCCCCACCTCCACATGCCTGAAACCAAATACCCTTATCACCTTTAAGATACTTAACTGAAGCAAATCTGCTGATCACACCCTCAGAATTCTTAATCATAGGAGAATCAGTATAATGCCACCAACAACAACAACAAAATTGCTGGAAGCACTTAATGAGATCATTATAAAGAACTAACAAATTCACTACTTTTTTTCAAAATAATGGACTATCTTGGTGTTGGCCACTGTAGGGATGGATGTGTGCTAGAACATGGTATGAGGGAAACCCAGTAATGAACAGCTTCCGTAATTGTGTATCTCACAATGATATAATAAAGTGCACTAACTCCTGACACGCTCCTGGATAAGTGCCTGAGGTCGTTGCTGCATTTGCTCATCAACAGCCCCTCGATGCAGAACAGTGTCTGAGTGCATGTGTTATTCACATAGTGACATTGGAAAAAAGAAAGACTTGAAAAAAAAATTTGTGTTTTCCTCACTTCCTTAAATCACCTTTCCTCATATTTGAAACCACCTAAACACATAGCTGAGAATGAATCTACATCTTTCCCATCTAAAAAAAAAAAGTTCATTTACCACCAGTTTATGGATAAATTTGAACTAACCTAAACCAATCCAACTGGAGTCTTGGTCAGACTCTTGTTTCCCCCAGCCAAGGCCAGGAGAACTACATGTTGCATTCTTCTTACTTGGCTAAACAAATGTGGTCTGTTTGATTTTATTTTTTATTTTATTTATTTATTTTTAAACTTTATTTAAACACTATGACTTACAAAGCTTTTCACAATACAGTTGTTAGAAAGATTCATCGCCCCCACCACCACCAGAGACCCTCATTTTCCACCCACCACCATCCCCATGCCTGCTCCCCTTAGCCAGCTCCCATAATTATGTTGACCATTACATCCCATATAAGTGAATGGTATTGATAAAGCCATGACTTTTGGGGGATTGTTATGTGTGAGTCTGGCTGATTTCTGTTCTTGCATTCACTTTCCAAGTTTCTAGAACGTAGTGGGTTTCCACTAGTCATATCAAGACCCACCACGACTGCACCTATGGACAACACTTATTTCAAATTTTTCTCAACCTCTGTTTGAACTTGTCCTATGCATACACTGAATAATATATTTTATACTGTTTGTCAGAGCTAATTCTCTAAATATGGTCAATGAATATATTCTTAGATGATAGTTAATAGAGATTATTAAATCTCCATTGAGCCATTTGTGCCACTGTATAGGAACTTATTGATATGTTCCCACAGACCACAATCTTGTGATTGTATGCCCCATGCTTAATTCTATGAAATTGTAATGGAATACCTGGTATAACAGTATACCAAACATTGAGATATCATGGCCAGCAGCACCAGCAGTAGTCCCGGGCAGGCCCACCAGGCCTTCTGGAGGGGAGCCAAGGTGGGGGTTGGGGCCCCAGCTCCAGCTCCATGGAAGCTTGGTAAGTATAGCCGCCCAGGCCTGCATACCTGTGCTTGAAATCGGCTTCTCTCTTGGGTGGGGTTCTGACAAGCTGTTGAGTCTGGACCCTAAAAATGGCTGTGATTGTGGTGCACAAGGTTTTTCTGGCTTCCTCATGAGGCTCTATCTGGATGCAGGTGAGGACCAGAACCTGCACCCCCTCCAGGACACCTCATGGTTGGCCAGGCACAGTGAGAACTAGCAGGAGCTCTTCTGTCGGGGATGCCGCCGGGGTCCCCGACAGTGTCAGGATAGAAGTTCTCTTCTACCTCCGAGGATGCTGGGGGAACAGATGAAAACTCATGAGTCCGGGCGCAGTCCCAAAAAAGGCTTTTAATAGTATAAAAGCTCTTCTACATACTCCAATATAATGAACGAATTCTAGCTCTGGTCCAAACTTAGACCATACAAAAGAGCCTGAGTCTTCCACCAAAGAGAGAGTATCTCACCTGAGAGGAGTCCTACCCAAAAAAAGGAGTAAAAGGCCAAGGAGCAAAAAGCGGAGGAACCAAAAGCCGGTCCCCTTATATACACCAAAGTAATCCAACAGGGAGGGTCGTGTCAACAAAGAACTCTAAACAGAGTGTAGAAGGGCGGTCCCACACCCTATTGCAGGTATAAACAAAGATTACCCAAGGACTAATCCCGAGATTATCTCTTATGTAAAACACTGGAGAGAGAGGGCTGATATAAAGTAAAAGATCTTAATTTCATGAACTTCATGTAGTCTAGATGGTACCCAAAAGGTCCTTCTTATTATTATCTGCACCAGGGTGATTCTGAGTATCTTGTTCTCCTGTACTGAAAGGGTCACACTTGCCTGCTTAAAGCAAACTAGTATGATCCTTCCTATAGTCTTCCTATAGTCTCAACGTAGCCAGGGTGGTAGTCTCCTGGTAAATTCTAACTGTCCCACGCTGGGTGCAGTGGGTATAAAGAGGAGCTGTCTCCAATCTAGAAAACATAAAAGTCTTAGTAGATGTATAAGTCAGAAGTTATTCAATCAAGGTGACTTCTGTAAAGTGCCACACCCTCTAGCAGTGTTTACATAGAAGAGAAGTCTCATTAGAATGAACCTTGGCTTAAATAGATTAAGCTGTGAGTGGGCAAACCAACAAAGCTCCCAGATTAGCTAAACCTGTCATCCAACACTCTTCCATGAGTCTGAGTCCCTAGATCATGGCCGACAGCCTTGATTTTATTTTGAAACTCATTTCTTATTTGCACTTCAAGTTTCAAAACTTTCAAGAGAAGAAGGAAATAAGGTACTGAGAAATAATCTTCAATGTAGAATAAGTGTGTTTCATTGGTAGTAATATAGAGATGCTTTTTGAGTGATAACAAAAGGAAGGGGTGCTTTTATTTCAATTTAGGCAATGTATTTGTTGGGAATAAAATTTATCTACTTTCTTATAGCCAGACTAAACAGTTAGCAGTGAAGGTTTTAGGTCTTGGAATCCTGCCAATTATGAGGAAATTTTTTGTTTCATGGTAGATAACAGTTCATGGCCTAATCAAGTTTCTAGCATCACTTGGCTGGATTCTGGGTTCACTATTTACAGATTATGTTCTACAGTGACTTGATTCACTAATTCACTGTCTTATAGTCCCTGAATTGCCCCAATGACACAACTTTGGTGGCCATTCCCTCGGTGACCATCTGCAGGCTGGCGCAGCATCAGGAACATCTTAGATGATTAGCAGATGTTCAGTCAAGTTTACACATTAAGGTTGTGTGTCTAGACAGCCAGTCAAACCGCTTTACATCTCCCATGAGCCTTGTCCTGTCTCTCCCTCACTCCAGCTGTAAAGATGACTGACATTTTGGAAACCTTAGAGACGTATGCTTTCTAAACATGCAGCCTTTAAGCAGAGGAGAACTAAAAGGAGACCCCCAACAAGGGGAGATTCACAAGTGAAAGGAACTTGTTCAAACCTATTCACCTATGCAGAACAAGCACTTGGGCCTAGGACTTTGAGCTCCAAGACCTGCAGTGTCCCCACCACATGACTTAAATACCAAGAAATATCTTGTCTTAACTCCCACCACCACTTTACAGAATACTGGTTGTCTGAGAAAATGGGATTTATTAACATTTTAGGAGCCCATATTTCTGAGGTATCTACTATTATCCAGAAGGCAATTTGTTTCAATAATATAAAAATAAACTTTTATCAGGTTGCTAGGGCTCCAGAACAAAGCATCATAAACCATGTGACTGAAGTGACAGAAACTCACTATCTCCGAAGTTCTGAAGGATGGAGTACGAAGTCACTTATATAGTAAGTTAGGTCTTTTCATGGGGACTTAGAGGTAAGGATCTATTCCCTCTCTCACTGGCTTGGAGATGACCCAGTTCTCTCTCTCTCTTTCTCTCTCACTCTCTCTCTCCGCCTTGCCTTTACATCTGTCTCTGCATTAAAATTCCCGTTCAGGTCAGAGTCTGAGTAAGATAGAGAAAGGACCAGTGTGCTAATAGCTGTTGCAAAGCTTTTAGCTTTTACTCCCTCTTTGTTTTCGGGGTAAAAGAGTCTTTTACCTTTTGTATATCCCTTTGTAAACTATATATCCCTAGCAGATTTTGATTTGTGTGTGTGTGCGTGTGTGCACACATTTGTGCTTAGTGAGTTGGAGTGAGGAATGTGTTAAGAATTAAAGCTTTCGATTTTTCTAGACTGGTGCTCATGCTTCTTTGTCCACCAGATGAAGGCGATGGCCATAGGTCTCAAACATGGCCAGGGAACCCCACAGACCCCCAGAACTGTTGGGGACCCTGAACAGCCCCAACACAAGGCCACTCTTGGCTTCACGCTTCCTCCTCAGAGTTTTCCCAAGCTGGTGATGAGAGCTCCCCTAACCTCGTGGATCAGACATATCAAGTGGACTGGAAGAGGGAGAAAATGTGGTTCCGAAGTGAGGTCATTTCACAGAGGCCTGGCTGTCCACTAGACCACTTTATGGATGAGCAAGGAGGGATGTCAGTGGGATTCCCTGTCATATACTAAGAACATTAACAGCAAGTAAAATATTCCCAGAGCGACTTGCTGAAGCACTTTTGGGATGTGGGAATACTGTTTATAATGGTTAAGAATTTGGGAATGATTTTAGGTATGGAGACTGCCAGTGTCCCCAAGGATGGGGCTGAACATGACAGAGCTTGCTTTTATTATTGCAGATGTGAGATTCTTTCCTCAAGATTTAGGTGTGAGAGATGGGATGTTTCATGGAAAGGAGAAAAATGGCTGGCAAAAAAGAGAGGCAAAGATTCTTTCTATTAAAGTTCTATATTAATTCATGGTATTATTTGGCTCATACCAACTAATGGTAACTAATTTCCATGGCATAAGAAATTATCTGCCCATGGCTCAGTTCATGATCCATCTCACCCATAACTTTCCATGATCATCACAGAAAATAGCATCTTCCTGAGGGAATGCAATGATTTAAAGGGAGGGATGCCTAAATCACCCTTGGCTCCAGATTACAGGTAGAAGAAGTAAATAAACAGTGAAGGGGAGAAGAGATAGATGAGAAGTAAAAGGGGTGGGGATTAATGGAACGCAAGAACATCAGTGGTATTAAGGAATTATATACTTAATATTCAGACCACACAGTCAATAACACTGAAATCATGAAAATCACATTTTACAAACAACCTTTATTTGTTTTTTAATTTTATTTTATTATACCACCTTGAGATATACAATTATAAACATGTTCATGATTGGGTTTCAGTCATACAGTGTTCCAGCACCCATCCCTCCACCAGTGCACATTTCCAGCCACCAAAGATAATCTCCATGTCCATCCATTTATAGGCGAATTTCATAACTCCGCTTTTTCCTGAAAGCTGCATAGTATTCCATTGTGTAGATGTATCACAGTTTCGTTATCCAGTCTTCTGTTCTTGGGCACTCAGGTTGTTTCCAGATTCTGGCTATTGTGAACAGTGCTGCAATGAATATAGAAGTGTAGATGCTGTTTCTGCTGTGTGTTTTTGGGTCTCCAGGGTATATTCTCAGGAGTGGTATTGCTTGTCAAATGAGAGCTCAATATCAAGTTTTTTGGAGTAATGTCCATATTGTTTCCAAAAAAGGGCTGGACCAGTTGGCATTCCCACCAACAGTGAATAAGAGTTCCTTTCTCCCCATATCTACACCAGCACTGGTTGTTTTTGCTCTTTTGGATGTGTGTCAGTCTCTGTGATGTGAGATAATATCTCATTGTGACAACCAAACTTTAAAAGGTGAGATGGAAGGGGCAGGGTCACAATCTGGGAGGTAACCAGGGAACATCCATAAGGGAAGCTGACATTGGCAGCGGTATTGGTGCTGGAACATTGTATGTCCAAAACCAAACTATGAACTTTATAAATCACAGTGCTTTAATAAATAATAAAAAATTAATTAAAAAGTAAGAAAATAGTATCATCTTCTTTGATCTCTGAGGTCCCTGACTCTTCAAGACTTGCTGTTTATGGTGCTTAGTATTCCAGTTAGATTATCAGCACTTTAAAGACGGCAATAAATCATGTTTCTAGGGACCAGAGCGATAATTCAACAGGGAGGATATTTGCCTTACATGCGGTCAACCGGGGCCCAATTCCCAGTATGCTATATAGTCCAAGCACCACTAGGAGTGATTCCTGAGTGCAGAGACAGGAGTAACACCTGAGTATTTCTGGATGTGACTTCAAAAAACCAAAAAGAAATTACGCTTTCTGTCTTTCACACTACAGTAGCACCACATCTTTTAGCAATAGAAGTGGACTAAATAGTTTGATGATTTTTTTCCGTTCGGTACATTCCACATGTAAAAAGAAGTAACATTAATAAATTTAGCACTTGCAGCTTGTGTTCTATTGATTCAGAACTCTTCATGAGCTCTGAAGTTACCACAAGATCAAGGCTGCTGAAGATAATACTAACACCACTTATATTAATACTGAGTATCACTGTCTTCCTGTTCATCATCGATTTTTTTTTCGAGTGGGCACCAGTAACATCTCCATTTGTCCTGTCTTATGCTAGTAGAGCCCAAGGGCATCTGCTTGCTCCAGGAACATAAAGAGTCTCAAACCATTCCATCAGGTCATGGGAATGAGGTCTATAATTGTTATTAGTATTTGGCACATCAAATATGACATGGGTAGCTTGTCAGGCTCTGCCGTGCGGGTGGCATACTCTTGTAGTCACCTCTCATCTCGTGCATTTATTGATGAAGGTGTGGCCGCTTTTGGCCATGCGAGCCAGGCTGTGATCAGCTCTTCTGCTGGGTGGAGTTATGACAAGAGGGAAGTCCAGATGTGGAAAATGGAGGCCCTCATGGAGTGGTGGGGGTCATCTGGCACTTGTGAGGCTCTGCTGGAGTGGCGGACCATGGCTAGAACCCACCGTCCCTCCCGGGTGCCTCGTGAGTGGCTGGGCACAGGGAGATCCAGTAGCAGCTCTGCCCCTATGTCTGTGAGTCTCTGGATCAGCATACCTGGACCGGATTTGAAAAAGACTGCTGCAGGGTGGGTCTCGATGATCTGGGCTGAGATAGGCTCTTCTGCTGGGTGGAGTTCTGATGAGAGGGAAGTCCGGATGTGGAAAATGGGCGGCCCTCGTGGAGTAGTGGGGGTTGTCTGGCACTTGTGAGGCTCTGCTGGAGTGGCAGGCGAGGGCTAGAACCTGTAATCCCTCCTGGGTGCCTCGTGAGCAGCTGGGCACAGGTAGAGTAGTTAGAAGCTCTGCCCCATGTCTGTTAGTTAATACTGAGTACAGTAGTTAACTGTTAATTGTTGTTCACAATACAACAGAAAACATCCTCAGCACTTTATTATGTTTTATTCCTCACAGCACTATAGAAGGTAACTATTATCTATTATTGGTAAATCCAATTTTCAAATAAAGCATAGAAAAAATAATGCAGCATGATCCCTGACTTAGAGTCATTTACCATCTGGTGGAGAATCGTAACACAAAATGACCATGGTGATGATATTTTTAACATTAAAAATAGTAACTGGGGCCGGAGCGATAGTTCAGTGGGTAGGGCATTTGCCTTGCACGAGGCTGGCCTGTGCTGGCCAGGGTTCGATTCCCTGCATCCCATATGGTCGCCTGAGCACCGCCAGGAGTAATTCCTGAGTGCAGAGCCAGGAGAAACCCCTGAGCATTGCCAGGTGTGACCCAAAAAGCAAAAGAAAAAAAAATAGTAACTAAACGCAGTAGTAAGTAAAGAAGTGGAAGGTTGTTACATAGTACACAGATGTGCCCATTCTCTGAGACATGCATGTCAAAATCTGGGAGGGATTGTGTTAAACACATGTGTTTAACAGCGAGACAGAAGAGGCAATCTGATTGCAACAAGCTTCTGATCTGATGCACAAAGTTTTCTTTCTTCATAATTCAATGTCTGTGATTCAGTGAATTTCTGAATGTTTAAAAATTAGATTTCCAGATGTAATACCTCATGAATGTTGGTTGATATTTTCATTTACACTATGAGTAAAATAAAAGTGAAGTAAATAATAAGAACATATGTCCAAAGCCTTATTTGCTTGTGGAGGATGTAACTTCTTTGTTAAATCAGATAACAGTCGACAAACACCAGAGGAATGTTTACTCAAATTTTCCTGCTATTTGCAATGTAAAAAAGATTATATACACACTATACTCAAGTTAATGGAACTGTTAACATATACTCTGTCACTGTCTTATGTTCAGACCAGAGGTCAGTAAAGTACCATAGCCCAGGAGTTAATTTTTTTTCTTTTTGAGTCACACCCAGCAATGTTCAGGGTTTACT
The DNA here is from genome assembly GCA_021461705.1 of Cryptotis parvus. Classification (NCBI taxonomy): domain Eukaryota; kingdom Metazoa; phylum Chordata; class Mammalia; order Eulipotyphla; family Soricidae; genus Cryptotis; species Cryptotis parvus. The sequence goes on from JAJIBD010022513.1 coordinate 19,833, forward strand.
CCTGGGTCTGCACTCAGGAATTACTCCTAGTGATGCTCTCGGGGGACAATATGGTATGCTGGAGATCAAACCCAGGCTGGCTGCATGCAAGGCAAAAGTCCTCCCTGCTGTACTATCCCTCTGGCCCCTCCTATTTTTTTTGAGTTATTTAGCTGACTATTTTTCCAATTCTTAAGGATTATAAAGAAGAAAGAAGAAAAGAAGAAGCAGTAAGAGCCATATATAACCAGCAAAGTTCAATATATTCATTATCTAGATATTTATGAAAACAATTCTGCCTCTTCCTATTCTTGATAATCAACAAAACAATAATAACTCAAGTAATTTTGTAGCACTTCTGATTTCTTTAGTGCAAATACTCCCCATATGGCATATTTTAAGCTAACAAGATAAGGCAGAGATGAAATGAGATGTATATAGCTGTATATCATTATATATAATATTTCCAAAACACAAAGCAACACAAGAATACAGATCATTGTCATGTACAGCAAAGTAGTTAAGCATTCATACATCTTAAGTATTTATCACACTTAATATTCTTTGAATATTACACTCATGTTTAAAATATAATTTGAATCCATGTAAAATTTTCTAATTGTTTTAATTGTGCTTGTTTTTTAAGAACTACCTAACAAAACTTATGAAAAATTAACTATTAGTTCTTACAAAACCAAATGAATTGGCCCAATATATCATAGCCCCAAAATTAATTGGAGTATCTTGATGTTGAGATTGAAACTATACAAACCCATATATTCTGTAACGTAGAGTAAGCAAGCCAAACCAGTAGAACATGAAAAGAACATCCTTTTATTACAGCCTTGTTTATATTATGGGCTATTTGTTCTATCCTATTCATATTGTTCCAGGATGGTAATTATGTAGCACCCGACTACAACTCAAGAACCAAAAAATGTGAAAATGAAGTTTCAGAAAGCTTTTTTAAAAAACACACAATATTTGTTTATGGCTATATCAAGCATAGCAAAGGCACGAAAGGGATGGAGATGGTCAGGGAAGAGGACCTGCCCATCTCAGATTGTGAGGTTGGAGCTAAACTCTGGCCCCATTTCATAACATGCCAACACGGAGACAATGGCAAGTCCCCAGATGTGTCTGAGCACTCACACCGAATGTGTGCCAGCTGCCATAGTCTCTACAGAAATAGCAGAAACAAGATCCCAGTAATCACAGAAACAACAATTAAGGGAATGAGGGATAAAGAAGACATGGAGAAGGTGAGAACACTCAAACTCTAATATCAGAAACCTCAAGGACTCCAAAAGAACAAGAGAAAGAGGAATAGAGCCAGTAAGCAAAGAGAATTTAAACTTGGCCTGCAATGTTCAGGTGTTGGCAATTACTAATAATATGTGGTAGGAGTATTTGTTATACTTTATCTAATTTTAAATTCATACAAGCAGAATCAAAAAGAAAAACCTATACATTAAAGTTAAAATACTGAACCCAACCATTTCAGTCCTGGTGTATCTGGTGTGTATCCAGAAAGACTTTCGCATCTAGCCCACAGGCCCACACAAAATGGGGAGACAAGTGATCCCTGCTGGCGATGCACAAAGCAGGTCCTACATTCCCACCCTGGCAGCTTGCATCTACAAATCCTACATGGACATGCCATTTTGTAATATTCTGGTTGGAATAGTCTGAGTTAGCAGGCCGGATTCCACATACCATGAACAATAAGATCTCCCCAGCCATGCCGGGTGCAGAATCCTTGTTTCCTTACACAGGAGCCTCCCCTTATTTCCTCCCAAAATACTACCCAGTGGTGGTTTCTCATCAGTCTCCAAGACAGGGAACTTCTTGTTTTTATTTTTATTAAGCTCAGCCCTTAATAAAGGGCTTCTGCACGGCCGAGCCTGGCAAGCTACCCGTGTTGTATTTGATATGCCAAATACCAGTAACAATTATAGACCTCATTCCGGAATGGATTGAGGTTCCTGGAGCAAGCAGATGCCTTGGGCTCTACTAGCATGAGACAGGACATATGGAGATGTTACTGGGGCCCGCTCGAGCAAATCGATGATGAACGGGAAGACAGTGACAGTGAGTGAAGCTCAGCCCCACGAGCCCATGGAGTTCCAGAGGATGGTAAAGGGCTTGGCCAGCCCCTGGCTGAATCCAACATAGCTCCAAGGGTTCGCTCACACGTGCGGAGGGCCACACTGGCCAGACTTGGAGTGGGGATTTGGGCTCCTCCTCCCATTCTTCCACCTCCATGTAGGAGGGCATAGCTTCGAGCTCCCAGCCACCACAGCCAGCAACCAGAAGAGAGACACTCCACACCCACAGCTGCGCTGGTGTGCAACCGGAAACAGTCTTAGGCAATAATGGAAGTTAGGACCAGGATCTTTCACATTTATACACTGCAATGATCATTCTCCCGCATGGGAGAGCCTGGCAAGCTACCCGTGTCATATTTGATATGCCAAAAACCAGTAACAGATATAGACATCATTCCTATGACCCTAACCGATTGGTTTGAAGCTCTACTTGTTCCTGGAGCAAGCAGATGCCCTTGGGCTATACTAGCATGTGACAGGACATATGGAGATGTTACTGATACCCACTCGAGCAAATTGGTGAACAAAGGGAAGACAAGTGATACAAGTGAAATCATCATAAGATAAAATAGACAATTACAAAGCCGCTCATAATCAGGTTTCAGTTGTACAATTTTCCAACACCCATCCCTCCACCAGTGCACATTTCCCAACACCAATGTGCCCTGTTTTTCTCCTGCAAATGCACCACACACAACATACATACACCTGCCTCTATGGCACGTATACTCTCTCTCTTTCTCTCTTTCTCCCCTCCTAAACTAAAGTCCTAACTATTCTGAATCTATGTACACCATTATATTTCTAGAGTCTAGATGAGAATTCAAGGAAATCCTTGAAATTTTCTTCAAGGAAATGTGAAGAAAGGTGACTGGAGCTAAGCTTCTTGATGACATAGTATTATTGTGTATCATAACTGATGTGGGTGCTCTAATTATGTCCTGGTTAGATTTCTGCCCACTGTGCATATCATGGTCAGATTCCTGCTCACTGTGCATTCTCTGGGACTGCAGTCTCATGTCAAGAGAGTGAACCTGGGCAAATCTTCCTGTGTTACCTAGCAGACCCTTCTGCTTGTATCCTATTGTTCCCCATCTGATTTGTCAGAATGACTTTATTTCAAGGTGCAATGATGCAGTCCCACCGAGGACTTGGCAGAGAGCAACTTCATACTATGAGGATGGGTTTCAAACACATTTAGTCATCTAAAAAAGAAAACTTTAGATTTTCTTTTCCAAAAGTGCTTACAATAATTCTTGTTGACACAAATACTAAAATATTTAAAGGCATCATCTCCAGCACAAGAGTTTCATTTGCAATTTTCTCATTTACTTGGCACAGCAACCTCAAGAAACACATAGTCTTCATTAGCTACAGAGATAAGTGGGATTCTGCGTGGTTATATGACTTTCCTAAAGCCACATTCATAAGAAAACCCAAACTCAAAGTTCAGGACTATTAACGGTCATCTTTCTGTTCAACCTGGATGCTTCATGTCTCCTTCCATGCTCTTTCTTCACTATTTCTCTCCCTCTCTCTGCATATTTTCTTAGTTGCATTTTTTTTTTGTTTTGGGGACACTCCTGGCTGTGCTCAGGTATTCCTCCTGGTTCTGTGTTCAGGAATCACTCCTGGTGGTGTTCAGGGGGCCATAAAGGATGCCAGGGGTATAATCCAGTCAGCCACGTGCAAGCCAAGTGTGTTTCCTACTGTCCCATCTCATCATCACTTTATTTGTTGCAATTTTATCCCCTGTACCTTTCCTATTGCCCAACTATAGTTAGAGAAAAAAATATTCATTTTTATTTGTTGTGAAACAACTGCTGCAAGTAAAATAATAAGGTAACATACATGTAAGTCAAAAGCCAAGTGCTCCTGTCCAATTCTACCTCACTTCTTCCCCTAGTCCCCCAAAGGAATTATTATTGCCCTCTAGACAGACTGTTCGTTTTGTAAGTGTTTTGTGTATTTGTTCCTAATCAATATGGTGCTTTATGTTAGCCTTTTAAAATAAACTTAATTAAAATAGAATATTCTGTCACCTTTTGGGACTATTTTTGTCATGTATTGCATCAACATGACAAAGATGGATTGATTTGATAATATACTAAGTATCCATGAGAAATTGGACCAATTTTAACTATGTATGGTAGTTTAAAATTCTGTGAACATGTTGGAGGACAATGGAACAATATTCTGTTAAACAAATATATGTATTTACTACTTCCCAGCAATAACTGTTCTAATGCAAATACCATAGACATACACCAAAGTCACATTAGATTTTTTTCCAGCAGCACTGATCATAATAGCAAAATACTTCAAGGCAAATGCTTTTGATCTGGTAATTAGCCCTATACTTTAACTAAAATGAACTTTATTTTAACAAGGAGACATCATCTATAGGGAATGACAATAAACAAGTTTTATTTATTTCACGGTAAAATAATTTGAAGTAGTACAAAAGTGTGGCTGTTATGCTTATACCACATATTTATGATAATATTTTATTGCTAATTCCTAACTCTCAGAAACAGGACTGAAGTTATCATCATAATTTGGTAGCAAGGTTTCTAAATTCAGTTGTTACAGCTTGGAGCAAGTAGGAAGGAACAGCAGACGTAAAGGTCAGAAGGACATGACAAGCTAACCAGTTTCAGATCTGGGATCACCCATGCCTCACCGCACTTTAGGCAAGGATCTTACTTGTTGAGTCTGAGAGATTATTAGATAACATTTTCTGGCACTTGTTACCGCTCTCAAAGAATAGAAATTCCAAATCCAACAGTCTCTTTCTTGGAAGGAGAACTGAATGAAACTTAAGATTTAGTCTTCCCCACCTATACCAGCCACCATGTGATTTTTTTATAGGAGTAGAGCAGACCGCCTCCTCTCAAGCATCCCACAAAGTAGTAGGGTCACCCTAGGGGTTGACATTTATCCACTCAAAAAATTCTTCTCACATTAGCAGGGAGGATTCGGGTATCACCCCAATTGTTATTTTCCTTACTCATACATTTTTGTAAATAAACATTTTTTGTTACTGGATTTGGCATATCGAACACGCATCGGACAGCTTGCCAGGCTCTGCCATGCGGGCGCTATATTCTATTCATTTGTAAGATGCCATTGGGCTACATTGGCACGTGATAGGGTCCAATGGAAATGTTACTGGCGCCCGCTTGAGCAAATCGATGAATAACGGGATTCAAGTGATCAAGTGATCAAGTGATACATTTTTGTAATTTTATCATACTGCTGTGAGATATACAATTACAAACATGTTCATGAGTGGGTTTCAGTCATACAGTGCTCCAGCACCCGGCCCTCCACCAGTGCACATTTCCCACCACCAAAGTCCCCTGATTCCCTCCCCTCCCCCAGCCTGTCTTCATAGCAGGCACTTTCCTCCTCTCTTCTCTCTTTCTCTCTCTCTCTCTCCCTGTTCTTTTACACATTGTGGCTCACCTGACATTTAGGGAGTATCACGTAAATCCCTTTGCATACATTCAATACTCAGTTCTAGTCTCGCATTACCATTTCCAACAATTAGTAGAACATTGGTATATATTTATATACCACAAATTAATGCAGTCATTCTACATCTGTCCATTTCTTTCTGACTAATTTCATTCATCATGATAATCTCTATGTCCACCCATTTGTAGGCAAAATTTCATGACATCATTTTTCCTGACAGCTGCATAGTATTCCATTGTATAGATGTACCACAGTTTCATTACTTAGTCTTCTGTTCTCTGGCATTTGGATTGCTTCCAGATTCTGGCTACTGTGAATAGTGCTGCGATTAATATAGATGTGCAGATAGTGATTCTGCTGTGTGTTTTGGGGTCTCCAGGGTACATTCCAAGGTCCTTATTCATAAGTTTAAAACATACACAACGTGATTTTTAAGAAAAAATGACTTCTTCTCAGGTTGTTTAAAAAGTGGGATGCATAATCCCAGGATTCCCAAATCTGCTGTTTCTTAAGCGTGACTATTCCAAGGTTAAAATGCAACACAGATATGCATACATGTACATATATATCAAGTGCTAAAGGAGAAAAGATCTTCCAACTTTAAAAACAAAACAAAAAACTCGGTCATTAAAGAACACTCAGCTGTCACTCTTCCTGAAGACAGTTGCCTTAGCAGCACACTCAAATGCCCCTTACTGAGTCATCCAATTCCACACCAAAACAGCACAGTTACCCATTTAACCCTGTTATATGTCAGAGGCTGTGTCTTCGGGTAATTGTCAGGGTCAGAACCAGGACCCTGCACTGAGAAAAATCTCTGTTCCTAGCCAGGCTGTTTCCTGCTTCTCTGACAGTTTTCACATGTAGTTCTCTGAAAAGAAACACTTTGTTTTAGTTTGTTGTTCAGTCTCCATCATCCGTTCCTGAAAATGCTCTGAGGGTCGTCCTTGATCTGACTTCTTGGGCAGTACTGTTCACATTTTCAGCAAATGTAAGGGAGATCTGACAACTCACCCGAGTAACCGCACCATGCTGCATACAGGGAGAGCACCAATTATGACCAGTAAGATTGGTCTGATCTTCATATGTCAATAACTTTCTTCCTGATAACACTTCCTACAGAATCTATAGGCACCTGGTGAGGTTCCAGTTCTCAGAGTAGGAAGTTGGCTTCCTGCAGACTGACGAGGAAGTTTTTTTTACAAACTTGTGCCTCTTCACCCCCGCCTTCTCTGTTTCCTTCCAAGTAGAAAGAGACTTAGTAGTAGTGTTTTAAACTCTAAATGCAGAGAGGCCCACTGAGGAGGAGGAACACCATGAAAAATGGTACCTTTAAGAACCTCAGCTGTAAACAGATTTGCAAGTAATGAGAAATTCTAATTGTCCCACGGAAGACTATGACATTTCACTATACACCCTCCATTCCATCACATCTGTGTACACAAGTACACACATAGACTGAATCTAAATTTTTCCCCTATGTTAAGTGATAAAACAAAATACCTTTACTATGGTCTGAGGGGCTAAACTGCAACAGAGGATCCATGGTTTAAGTAGTAAATATCACCCCAAAGATGTGGCCATGTTATCATCTAAAAAGATAGAAAAAGGAAACTAGAGGTTTTGGGGAGTTTTCTGGAGGTAGTATTTTTTGTTTCTTTCTTTCTTTAGGGCCACACCCAGTAGTACTGAGGACTTACTTCTTCCTGATAACACTTCCTACAGAATCTATAGACAGCTGGTGAGGTTCCCTTCTGACTCTGCACGAAGGGATCACTTCTGGTAGGGCTTCGCGGACCACATGGGATGCTGGGGATTGAACCCATGTGAACTACTATCACTCCAGGCCCCAAATCTCCTGCACCTTTACCAGACTCAGCAGGTAGAAAGATGCCTTGAAGTTAAGGCAAATCAGTAATTCACCACTAGTATGACCAATCTGACGACCCTTTACATCCTGATATACAGGGATGCAATATGTTTCCTTAAAAGCTCATGCCGGGAGGGATATGTTTATTACACAAAGGGAAAAATTAGGGAACAAGAAGGCTGAAGTATCCTTCATTCTTCGGAGGAGAAATTCTCTCAACACCTTTTTGAGGCAGATTATGATGATACCCAAATAGCTCTGGATACGCTGAAGCAGCTTCCATCCTAAGGGCTCACTTGGGCCAGGGATAAAACACACACTATTACTCAGAACACATCGCCTTGGGTCCAATAGCCTCCTATTCTCGATGTTTCCAATGTGCTAGTTAGTTAAGCAGCAGTAAAAGATTCAAGAGATTCTTTGTGTGAAAGAATAAGGCTGGGGAGGGAATGTTAAATAAGAAGGTGAAGCAAGCAATATAGTGTTCTCATGCTGTTGTGAATGCAAGTGCAATTACGAGCAAAAGTATTTCTCCCAGAACTCAGAGAAAATGCACTGGTTGAGAAATAAACAGGAAGATTTATCAGGAAGCCTTGGCATCACCAAAGGTCAGGTTGTATATGTTATTCCTGGATTGGTTTTGCCTGTTTCCTTACTTTATTTCCACATATAAGTAAGATCCATACCCCCAAAGTCTTTCTCCTTCTGATGTATTTCAACTGATATAACATGCTTCAACTCCATCCAAATTGTCTCAAAGACTAATATTTTATCTTTTCTAATAACGCAGAACATCCTATTGTATCTATGCATCACATCTTTATCCACTTACTGTTACTGGCACATGGGTTATGTCCATGCATTCCCCTTCTCTTCACCTTGCTCTGTTGATATTGCTATAATGACCACGATTCACGTGTATGGTTGGCCATGATGATCATACATTATGGTATGGTGCTCACACATAGAAGAGCTGCCAGACAGACACAAATGGCAGGGTTTAGGGGTATCAGGATCTTATTTGGTACTTATGACTGCACCATGCTGCAAGGCAGAGGCTTTTCTCCTCCAGTCCTGTTCTGTCCATATCTTATAAATAGCACAGCAAGGAACACGGAAATGCAATATTTTTTAGAATTTTTTGTTTTTATAGTCCTCAGATAAATACTTTAAATCTTTAAATCAATAGGAGTGAAGATAGATGGTCGGCAACCGCACCACCTCCACTTCACTAATGACATTACTCTAATAATACCAAACATTAGCGGCATAAACGCTGACTGACTTCGACCAAGAATGTGGAAAGATAGGTCTACAGCTGAATCGCAACAAAACTGTGTTCATGAAAAACTAACTAGTTCCAATGGCCCATTGACTCTCAATGGGACAAACATCTCTGAATGCAGCAGTTATGTGTACCTAGGTTGAGAACTCAACATGATGAATGACCTAAAACTTGAGCTGCGCAGCAGAAAGAGAGTGGCATGGAACGTCTTCAAGAGCATCGAAGGAATAGCTAAAAGGACAAAGAAATAGCTAAAAGGACCTCCGGCTCCATGCACATCTCTTCGACTCCACAGTTCTCCCTGCATTAGCATATGCCTCAGAGACCTGGGCCCAACAAAAGCAGGATGAGAACGTTATTCGGGTCTCCCAAAGAGGAATCAAAAGAGCTATGCTTGAAATATCATGCCTCACTCAAGTGAGAGAAGTAATCCAGAGTTTTGACCTCCAATGACGATCCAGAGTCAGGGATGCTGTCTCACTTGCCAAGGTGTCGAAAATTAAATGGGCTGAACATGTTATGTGATTTGGAAATGACCGCTGGTCCGAGCCATTACTGACTGGATCCCATGGGATGTCAAAAGAGCATGTGGCCGCCCACCTACAAGATGGTCAGACTTCTTCGTCAAGTCACTGAATGAACGATTTGAGGCTCTTCGTATTCCTGAAGCAAGCAGATGCCATTGGGCTACACTGGCACGTGATACGGTCAAATGGAAACATTACTGGTGCCCACTCAAGCAAATCTATGAATAACATGATATCAAGTAATTAAGTGCTCAAGATAAATACCTAAAGAGTGGAACTGCTGGGTCTAAAAGGCATGGTAACTATTTTTAGCATTCTTAAGAAAACTCCACATTGATCTTCTTCAAAGAGATTAGACCAGTTTACATTTCCACCAACATAGTATAAGTATTCTCTTTTCTCCATGACTCAACAACATTTGTTGTTTTGGGCCTTTGTAACATATCTGCATACACTAAAGCCACTGCCTGAGGATCTTCTGCTAATCAACCTGAATGTGGGTGCTGAGATTCCACTTTTCTGACAGGACCTGGCATATCCTCAACTGCAAGGGGCAGTAAAAAGTAAAATTGGTATAGAATGTGTACATTTAGCATTATTCACAATAGCCAGAATCTGGAAACAACCAGAGTGCCCTAGAATCGATGACTGAATAAAGAAGCTTTGGTACATCTACACAATGAAATACTATGCAGCTGTTAGGAAAAATGAAGTTATAGAATTTGCCTATAAATGGATGGACATGGAGAAGATTATGTTGAGTGAATTTAGCCAGAAGGAGAGAGAAAGATACAGAATCACTGCATTTATTTGCAAGACATAAATATATATGTATATATTATGATACCAATATCCAAGGTCAAGTGAAACATTTATCAGGAGGTCTTGTCAAATGTGGAAATTATCACAAACGTGTGGGAGTCAGAGGCTAGGTAAGACAGAAAATGGAACAAAGTGCTAACAATTGTCGAGGGTACTAATACCAACCTAGAACTGAGCATTAAATATAGACAAAACGATACACATGACAACCCTTTAATGTATGTTCTGTAATCCATAGTCTGGAAGGGAAGGAAAAGAGAAAGAGAAAGAAAGGGAAAGAAATAAAGAACCTGCCATGGAGGTGGGCTGTGGGAAGAGGGAGGGAACTGGGGACGTTTGTGGTGGGAGATGGGCACTGGTGGAGGGACGGGTGCTTGAACACTTTATGACCAAAGCCCAAATATGAACTTTTTAATTGTATATCTTTGTAATTGTATATCTCACAGTGGTATAATAAAATACTTTTAAAAAAACCAATAAAAAAAGAATGAGTGCATTTATTTGCATGACATAAATATATATCTGTGTATGTACATATTATGATACCAATATCCAAGGTAAGGTGAAATATGGATTAGGAGGCCTTATCAAACGTGGAAATTACCACAAACGTGTGGGAGTCAGAGGTTAGGTAAGAGAGAGAAGGGAGCAGTGTGATAATAAGTGTCAAATGTGCTAATATCAACCTAGAATTGAGCATTAAATACAGGCAAAAAGATACACATGAGGTGTGTGTGTGTGTGTGTGTGTGTGATCCTTGTGTCTCCCATGGACCTAATCAGCCCCAGGGAACAGGCCAGAACCCTACACCCACATCGCAAAACTCAAAACCGCGCAGGACGCACTAGTGTCCGTGCAATCTACTTAGTATCTATCTTGCATGAGGTACAAGTGAGCTTTTGTCTCCTACACTCCTGGCCACCCACCCAAACACTGCAAACAGCCCAGTCACCTACTAACTGTACTATCTAGCCACCCAAGAAGTCACATTTGCAACCTACAATAGTCATGATGGTAAGCGACACAAAATTCCATCAAGCTCAGTGAGTGAAGTCACTAATCCAGATTAGCCAAGCAATAATGATGAGTTGTATAACCTCTCTGATAAGGAATTTTGGAAAGAATTGTTAAGGATGCATAAGGAACTCAAGAAGCAATGGAATGCAAAATCAATAAAATACAAGAGGACATGAGAGAAGAAATGAGGAAAATGCAGACCAAAATACAAATGGAAATGACAGATATTAAAAATGAGGTAAATGATACAAAAAACACAATGGAAGGCCCCCATAGCAGAATAATAGCTACTGAAGAAAAGAATTAGTGATCTCGAAGGCGAGTTCCAAAGATTTTCTACAAAACACCACAAGATAGAAAAAAAGACTCACAATTAACGAACAGACAACAAGAGATAATCGGGATGAAGCCAGAAGGAATAGTATATGGATCATTGGGGTCCGAGAAGGGCAAGAAGAAAACCCTGATGAAGAAGAAACTGTCAAAGCCATCATTGCTGAGAAGTTTCCAGAACTAAAGAATGCTTGCCTCCAGACCCAGGAGGCCCGTACGATACCAGCTAAAAGAAACCCCAATAAGAATACCCCAAGACACATCTTAATTAAAATGACAAAAACTATAGATAGAGAAAAAATACTGAAAGCAGTAAGATCAAAGAAGGAAATCACATACAAAGGAACATCCCTAAGATTTACAGCAGACTTCCCTGATGAAACACTCCGAGCCCGAAAACAATGATGGGATATTGTGAAAAGGCTCAATGAACTGCAGGCTTCACCAATAATTCTTTACCCGGCCAGACTCACATTCATACATGAAGGAAAGATACACAACATCATGGATAAGCAACAACTCAGGAATTTCATGGACTCAAAACCAACTTTAAAAGAAGGACTAAAAGGTCTACTGTAAAATACAACCAAACCCAAAAAGCACAAGTGTAAACAGAAAGATGGCACAAAATCCGGTGAGAATAATCTCTCTCAATGTGAATGGTCTAAACGCACCAGTTAAGAGACACAGAGTGAAAAAATGGATCAAAAAACTGAACCCAACATTCTACTGTCTACAAGAAACATATCTAAATAATCAGAGCAAACACAGACTCAAAGTCAAAGGTTGGAAGACCATTTTCCACGTAAACTGCAAAAAGGCTGGTGTGGCCATACTAGTATCGTATAATATAGACTTTAGGCTGAAAAAAAGGTTAGAAGGGACAATGAAGGCCATTTCTTATTAATTAAGGGATACGTACACCAGGAAGAAATTACACTACTAAACATATATGCACCCAAAGAGAGGCCAGCAAAAATACATAAAACAACTGCTAAGAGACCTCAAAGAAGACATTAACAGTTGCACAATAATAGTTAGAGACTTCAACACTGCTCTACCAACTATGGATAGATCAAGAAGACTGAAACTCACCAAGGAAATATTGGACCTGAAGGAAGAAATGGAAGAAAGAGAGCTAGTGGATAGATACAGGGCTTTTCATGCCAAAAAAGCTGAATACACATTTTTCTCCAGTGCACATGGAACATTCTCCAAGATAGACCACATGCTGAGCCACAAAGCATACCTCAATAAAATAAAAAAGATAGAAATTGTGTCAACTATCTTTTCAGACCATGATGCACTGAAAATGGAAGTGAACCATACACAGAAACAGGGAGTCAAACCAAACACCTGGAAACTGAACGGCTCACTGCTGAACAACCAATGCATCATAGAATAAATCAAACAGGAACTCCAAAGGTTCCTGGAAACAAATGAAAATGAAGACACCAACTATAAGAACTTGTGGGACATGGCAAAAGCCATATTAAGAGGAAAGTTTATAGCTCTGCAAGCATTCATCAGGAAAGAAGAAAGGGCCCACATAAATAACCTGACTACACAGCTGAAGACATTAGAAAAAGAACAAAAGGAGCCAACCCAGGCAGAAGAAAGGAAATAATAAAACTTAGAGAGGAAATCAATGAGTTGGAAACCAAAAAATAAAATCCAAAAGATTAATGAAACCAAGAGCTGGTTTTTTGAAAAATAAACAAGATTGACAAACCATTGGCAAGACTTGTAAGGACAGGGAAAGAGAAACCCAAATAAACAGAATCAGAAATAAAAATGGTGACATCACAACAGAAACCACAGAGATCCAAAAGATCATCAGAGATTACTTTGAGAGTCTGTATGCCGTGAAACATGAGAATCTAGAAGAAATGGATAAATTCCTGAAGTTCTATAACCTCCCATGGCTGAAACAAGAAGACCTCCAATACCTGAATAAGCCTATCACCATCGAGGAAATTGAAACAGTAATCAAAAGTCTGCCCAGAGAAACTACAGTCCCCAGAAGTCCGAGCAGAAGTGGAAGTAAACGGACATTTTGAACTCTCACCCTGGTCTGCTTATGCCTCAGGTACACTTCCCTGGGGTGTGGCTAGCCCAGCCACTCACACAGCCCATATTAATACAAAAACAAGGAAATTCGACACCAAGGGAAGGTAATACCTTCAAGAAAAAGAAACAGTACCCTGGAGGAATCCATCCCCGAACACTGCAGCACCATGGGGAAACAGCACAGATCCCCAATTCGAAGAACAGATGAAGAAACAACCCCTGAAGTCTTGAGAAAGATTGCAGATGTGCAAAATCTCTGCCAAGGACTTCAGAGAAGAAACGGATAGGATGCTTCACAACTCAAGGAAAAAAATGGAACAGATGTCCAATAAAATACAGGAAGACAAATGAAGCAGTGGAACGGGCAGTAAATAAATTACGGGACGAAATGAGAGCAGAAATGAGGACCATGCAAATAGAAA
>JAJIBD010022515.1:0-62801 GCA_021461705.1 Cryptotis parvus
CATCTGTTGGGAGCTTGGGGATTCTGATGCAAAGTCTAATTGAATTTTATACTAAAAATCTAATTGAGGTGGTATCTTTTCATTGTTTTGTGTTACATCTCCCTAATGATTTGTGATGTAGAGCATTTTTCATGTGCCTTTTGCCATTTTGATTTCTAATTCAAGGTGGTTTCTGTTTCCCACATTTTTGATGGGATTGGATTTTTTTTTTGTGAAGTTCCACCAGTGTTTTATATATCCTATATTAACCCTTTATGGGATGAGTATATTGTGTTTTGTTTCCCTTGAGGTGCTTCTGCTTGATTACACATGCTTGAGTTTCTTGATTACTTAAAATAGACTCATTTGCTCGTCTTTGCATCAGTTAGGTGGTCAGGCCTCCATGCCAGCCCCTGCTGTAGCTGTCCTGCCGACCAGGATGCACAGAGACAGACAGATACTTTCAGTGTATTCACACACAATAACTCTGTCACACAGCACTGAGGATTCACAAGCTCAAGACACTTGGAACCCTGAGCATAAAAAGCAGACAATACATACTCTTTTAAAACCATATAGCAGGACACAGCATATCAAAAGGACATCTGACTGTCGTATTTCTGTCTTATCTAAGGCACAGCAGATGCAGATGTACATTCCAAGATATTCTTATTTTTATCTCATTTCATTCTTTTTTTTCTCTTTTGGGTCTCTGGATTAGCATACCTGGGCCGGATTGAAAAAAAAAACTGCTGCAGGGTGGGTGTCCATGACCTGGGCGGTGATAGGCTGGTCTGCTGGGTGGAGTTCTGACGAGAGGGAAGTCCAGATGTGGAAAATGGTGGCCCTCATGGAAGGGGGTGGGAGGGGGTTCGTCTGGCTTGTTTTGAGGCTCTACTGCAGTGGCAAGCCATGGCTAGATCTGGCCATCCCTCCCGGGTGCCTCTTGAGAGGCTGGGCACAGGGAAAGCAAGTAGCAGCTCTGCCCCATGTCTGTAAGTCTCTGAATCAGCATACCTGGGCTGGATTGAAAAAAAACTGCTGCAGGGTGGGTGTCGATGATCCGGGCTGTGATAGGCTGTCTGCTGGGTGGAGTTCTGATGAGAGGGAAGTCTGGATGTGGAAAATGGCGGCCCTCATGGAGTGGGGGGAGGGGTCGTCCTGGCTTGTTGTGAGGCTCTGTTGGCTTATTGTGAGGTATGCTGATCCAGAGACTTACAGACATGGGGCAGAGCTACTACTTGCTCTCCCTGTGTTCAGCTGCTCAAGAGGCACCCAGGAGGGATGGCAGGTTCTACCCCTGGCCCTTCACCCAAGCAGAGCCTCACAACAAGCCAGATGACCACCCCCACTCCATGAGGGCCTCCATTTTCCACATCCGGACTCCCCTTTCGTCAGAACTCCACCCAGCAGATGAGCCTATCACAGTCCGACTCGCGCCGCCACCGCTTGGCGCTGCTGGGCTACATGGTTCATCAATAAATTCTATATTTAGAGGTGACTACAAGAGTATGCCACCCACACGGCAAGCCCTGGCAAGTTGCCTGTGTCGTATTTGATATGCCAAATACCAGTAACAAGTATATTAGCTCATTCCCATGACCTAATATAATGGTTTGAGGTGCTTTATGTTCCTGGAGCTAGCAGATGCCCTTGGGCTCTACTAGCATGAGACAGGGCATATGGAGATATTACTGGTGCCTGCTCGAGCAAATCGATGATGAACGGGACTATAGTGATAGTGATAGTGATAGCTCTTTTGGGTCACACCAGGAGATGCTCAGGGTTACTCTTCCCTGTGGTCTCTGGAATTGCTCCTGGCACTGCTCAGGGGCCACACACAATGCCTGTGATTGATCTCACATGGGTCACATGCAAGGCAAATGTCTTCCCACTGTATTATTTCTATCTAATAGGGCAGAATGCAGTGGAAAGGGTAGTCTGAGCATGTCTCTGCCACTGGGCCTCCCTTCTCAAATTTAATCTCTGTGTCCATCCCTTTGTAGATAAATTCTCATGACTATGTTTGCCTGACAGCACCATGGTATCCCATTGGGTATATGCACCATTGTTTCTTTATCCACTCTTCTGTTTTCAGGCACTCAGGTTGTTTCCCGATTCTGGCTGTTCTGAATAAATAGTGCTATGATGAATATTGAGGTTCAGATAGTGTTTCTGCTGAGTATTTTGGGGATTCCAAGGTATATTCCCAGGAATGGTATTGGTGGGTCAAATGGGAGCTCAATATCAAGTTTTTGGATTGTTAATATTGTTTTCCTAAAGGACCGGACTAGTTGGCAATTCCACCAACAATTGAATGAGAGTCCATTTCTTTCTGCATCCATGCCAGTGGATGTTCTTCCTATTTTGGATGTGTGCCAGTCTTCTTGGTAGGATATGTTATCTCATTCATTTGTATCACTCACTTGTATTACTTGTCTTCCCACTGTTCATTGTTATGCTCAAGCGGGCACCAGTAACATCTTCATAAGTTCTGTTGGGACCTAGGGTAGCCCAAGAGCATCTGCTCACTCCAGGAACATGAAGAACCTAGACCATTCCTTCAGGCCATGAGAATGAGGTCCATAATTGTTACTGGGTTTTGGCACATCAAATACAACACGGGTAGCTTGCCAGGCTCTGCCATGCAGGTGATATACTCTCAGTAGTAGGCTCTTATCTCGTGCATTTACTGATGAACCACAATGGGGCGAGATCTGCTTTTCTCCTGGGTGGAGCTCTGATGAGCTGTGGAGTCCAGATGTTGAAAATGGCAGCTCTCATGGTTTTGGGGTTCCTCTGGCTTCTTGCGAGGCTCTGTTGGGATGGAGGGCCAGGGTTAGAACTCGCCTTCCCTTCCGGGAGCCTCATGATCAGCTGAGCACAGGGAGAGCCAGTAGGAGCCCTTCCCCTTGTATCTGAGTCTCATTATCTCATTGTAGTTTTAATTTGCATCTCCATGATCATTAATGATGAAGAGCACTTTTGCATATGTCTTTAGGGCATTCTAATTTCTTCTTTCATGAATGGGGTGGGATTTGTTTTCTTGTAAAGTTCTACCAGTGTCTGGTAAGTTGTTGATATTAAGCCCTGATCAGATGGGTATTGGGTAAATAATCTTTCCCTTTCTGTGGGATGTCTTTGTATCTTGGTGACTGTTTCTTTTGAGGTGCAGAAGTATTTTTTGTTTCATATAATCAAGCAGGTTGGATGTAAAGTAAGGACTTTAAGGACCGATACAAAAGAAAATTACAAGAAACAAAAGATGTCAAGATAAAATAGAGAAATATTCCCTGCTCACAGATTGGGGTAAGTAACTGTCAAAATGGTAATAGCTTCTAGAGCTTTATACAGATTCAGTGCAGTCCCATGATATTCTTCAAAAAATTGACCAAACACTCCTGAAATTTGTATTGAATAATAACCCCCCCCCCATGAATAGCTATAGCAATCCTTATGCAGCGGAAACACCATTCCTACTTTTATGTTCATAGCAGTATTATTCACAATAGCCAGAATCTGGAAGCAACCAGAGTGCCCGAAAATCGATGACTGGATAAAAAGCTTTGGTACATCTACACAATGGAATACTATGCAGCTGTTGGGGAAAATGAAGTTATAAAATTTGCCTATAAATGGATGGACATGGAGAAGATTATGTTGAGCGAAATTAGCCAGAAGGAGAGAGACAGATACAGAATGACTGCATTTATCTGCATAACATAAATATATATGTACATATTATGATACCAATATGTACATATTATGATACCAATATCCAAGGTTAAGTGCAACATATCAGGAGGTCTTGTCAAAGGTGGAAATTATCACAAACGTGTGGGAGTCATTGGCTAGGTAAGACAGAAAGTGGAACAGTGTGCTAACAATTGTTGAGGGTACTAATGCCAACCTAGAACTGAGCATTAAATAGAGGGAAAGAGATACACATGACAACCCTTTAATGTATGTTCTGTAATCCATAGTCTGGAGGGGAAGGAAAAGAGAAAGAGAGAGAAAGGGAAAGAAATAAAGAACCTGCCATGGAGGAGGGCTGGGGAAGGGAAAGGGAACCGGGGACGTTGGTGGTGGGAGATGGGCACTGGTGGCGGGATGGGTGCTGGAACACTGTATGACCAAAACCCAAATATGAACTTTTAATTGTATATATTTGTAATTGTAAAAATAAAAAATTAAAAAAAGATTCTTGCAAAGTAAAGAGTAAAAACAAATATTATACCATATTATTCACTCAATATTTGTTCCAGGCCTATAGGTATTTATTGTTCATAAACAGTATTTTTCATTAACAATATGCAAGTGTATTTTTAATAAATTGTATCTGAAACCTCAAAAAAAAAGAAGATGGGAGGTATCACCTTCCCCAACTTCAAACTGTACTACAAAGCTTTAGTAATTAAAATGGCATGGTACTGTTATACAGACATGTGCACCTATTGAATACAACTGAATATCTCTATGTATCTTGTGGATTCAGGTATGATAATCAGGCCTTTAATCCATTTTGACTTGCCTTTTATACATGGCATCAGGAAGTACCCAAGAATAAATGAATGGATAAAGATGCTATGGTTTATCTATCAAATGGAATACTACACAGTCATTAGAAAAAAATTCATGAAATTTTCTGATAAATGGATAGACATGAAGAGTATCACTTGATCACTTGATCACTTGAATCCCGTTATTCATCGATTTGCTCGGAGCGGGCGCCAGTAACATTTCCATTGGACCCTATCACGTGCCAATGTAGCCCAATGGCATCTGGTTGATTCAGGAATATGAAGAGCCTCAAACCGTTCCTTCAGGGTCTTAACAAAGGAAGTCTGACCATCTTGTAGGTGGGCGGCCACGTGATCTTTTGACATCCCGTGGGATCCAGTCGGTAACGGCTCTAGTCCAGCGGGTTGTCTCCAAATCGCATTACATGTCCAGCCCATCTGATTTTCGATGCCTTGGCAAACGAGACAGCGTCCCTGATTCTGGAATAGCGACGGAGGTCAGAACTCCGGATTCCTTCTCTCACTTGAGTGAGACGTGATATTCCAAGCATAGCTCTTTCGATGCCTCTCTGGGAGACCCGAATAGCATTCTCATCCTGCTTTCTTAGGGCCCAGGTCTCTGAGGCGTATGTTAATGCAGGGAGAACGGTGGAGTCGAAGAGATGTGCCCGGAGCCGGAGGTTCTTTGTCCTTTTTAGCTATTTCTTCGATGCCTTTGAAGGCATTCCATGCCGCTCTCTTTCCCCTCCTCGCGCGCAGCTCAGGTTTTAGGTCGTTCATCATGTTGACTTCTCGACCTAGGTACACATAACTGCTGCATTCAGAGATGTTTGTTCCATTGAGAGTGAATGGGGCCTCTGGAACTAGTTCATGGAAGAGTATCATTCTAAGTAAAATAAGTCAAAGAGAGAGAACAGACACAGAATGATTGCAGTCACTGCAGGAGGAATATTACCTAAAGACAATAGAAAAATGAAAGGAGAATCATTCCTCAGTCAAAAGCTTACTAGATAGGGAAAGGTCAGTTAAATCAGAGACGGGACTTATGAAGCAAATGAGAAAAAGACTATGACAATAATAGTAATAGTTCACTCTCGACAAGAATTGGGTGCTAAAAGTAGTAAGTGGTATGCATGATGCCATTTCAGTAACAGTATAAAAAACCAAAGTGCAAAAAATAAAAATGTTTAAAAAAATTGTCTTAAATAGATGCAGGCATGGGGGCAGGAGACATCGACATTGATGGAGGGAAGTAGACAGTGGTGAAGAGATGGGTGCTAAAACACTCAAATATTGTGCGACCACAACTCAATCATGAACAACTTTGTAACATTGTACCTCATAATGATACAATCAAGAAAAATCTAATTAGTGTGAGGGAGGGAGAGAACTCAGAGGACTGATTATTCTTAGTATGTGCGAGTCCCAGGTTTGAACCACAGCATCACATGTCCCCTGAGCACCAAGCCAGAGTAGCCCTATTTTACTAACTCAAATTATGGGTCGAGGAGAGACAAATGTCTCTCCTTGAATATATCCAAGAAAGGATAGTTAAAGTACACTGGTGTGGTAATAAAAGAGGACATAAAATCAAAAGCATAACCTGGTGTCCTTGGTCTTATCTTTCAACACGCTTTGTTCAGGGTTCATAGGAATGTTTATTTCACCCTAAAAAAAGACTCAGATGTAGCCACCATGCATGATTGGTACCTTCTCAGACGGGCATTCTGTCAGGTCACCTGGCCCCTCCCTGGAGTGACTATGCCCTACTCAAAGCTTTTATTCTAGTCCTCTTTCCCACTGAAACTGGAGCTGCTTCAAGAAAACAATGTCAATGACAATATCAGACACTTCATATTCATTAAACCATTTTATCTTCAAAATCTCAAGAGCATTCCAGTTTATTCAAGAGCAGCACAGTTCACATACAGATGAGAAAACACCCTTAAATCTTAAATACCAATAGAGCATTTGCACAGTCAACCCTGTTGCTGCCCTTGGCCTTGCCTTAGGGAGGAGCAGCTGTGAATGGTTCTCAGCAGCACCCTTCCGCACGAATGGCTCACTGAGGAGGTTGACTCAGGTGATGGTGTGTAGACTGGGAAGCGTGTACCTCGGGGACAACAAGAAGGGTGGTTTGTGACCTGCAGAGCAACGAGGAACTACCCAGAATGCCCCCAGCTAGGATGTAATCAGGAAGTAAAGGGGTGGGACTTGCACCCTTCCTCTGGGGATCATCAGGAAGGAGCCCAGCAGCAGCAACTGCTAATGGAGGACTCGCATATGGGTGCTGTGCACTTGGCCCAGGAGCTCAGAGGTGGAGCCAATGGATCAGTCGGTACCTCTAGAGAACAGGTGAAATCCCAAACTTCTGCCTGTGGCCTGGACTCCCTGCTCACCATGCCTCACCCATGGGTTATCATACTCCCCCTCATTAGGATAAGGTGCTGCCTGTGCTCCTATCACTTAATAATGTACAAGGGTTAGGCAGCTCTTCCAGGAACCCAGATCCGAGATATTTTCATTATAAGATATTCCAACACCACACCCAGCACCAGAGTTCAAGCTTCCCTCCAGTGTCTCCAGGCTCCCTTTCACCACCCTATATTCCCTTTAGCAAGTTCAGTTTTGTGGGTTGACTGTCATAGTCCGGCATCCTTGACTTTTTGCTACTCCCGTACTGTTTCCTTTTATGCTACATGAGACAGATCATTTGGTATCTGTCCTTCTCGCTTTGAGTCTGCATAATACCCTCCACTTCCATTTATGTCATTGCAGTGAGTCATAGGAGTTCATGTTTTCTGATAGTCTGTTCTATTGTGTATAATTGCCAGTTGGTTCATGGGTTATTGGGCACTCGGGTTATTTCCAGATGCTGCTTATTAGGAATAACCCATTGATAGTCCCAAAACAGTACACACGTGGTCCCTTCCCACCTCCTCACCAGAACTCATCACCTGTGTTTCAGTGACAGCCATTCTAACAGCTGGGACAGGACATCTCATGAGGGTGAGATATCATCTGAACCATGTTGAGCAGTGCACAGTGCCCACATCCCGTCCTCCATTAGCTGCCGCTGCTGCTGCCCAGCCACTTGCTGCTGAGCCCCAGCGGGAGTAATTTCATAGAAGATCTCATTTATTTCATAATAATAAAAATATGAAAACTTTAAGTTCATTTTTATCAATGAAATCGCCTAGTACTTTTTCCACATTTTTCCTATCTCTAATTAAATCCAAACATAACACTACTTTAAAATTTTTCTTATATTAATCGCTATTACTTCTTTGTTGGAGGACAGATTTAGCTAATCTGGGGGGCTTTGTTGTTTTGCCCACTCCCAGCTTAATCTATTTAAGTCAAGGTTCATTCTAATGAGACTTCTCTTCTATGTAAACACTGCTAGAGAGTGTGGCAGTTACAGAAGTCACCTTGATTGAATAACTTCTGACTTATACATCTACTAAGACTTCTATGTTTTCTAGATTGGGCACAGATCCTTTTTATACCCACTGCACCCAGCGTGGGACAATTAGAATTTACCAGGAGACTACCACCCTGGCTACGTTGAGACTATAGGAAGACTATAGGAAGGATCATACTAGTTTGCTCTAAGTAGGCGAGTGTGACCCTTTCAGTACACAAGAGCAAGATACTCAGAATCACCCTGGTGCAGATAATAATAAGAAGGACCTTGTGTGTACCATCTAGATTACATGAAGCTCATGAAGTTAAGATGTATTACTTTATATCAGCCCTCTCTCTCTCCAGTGTTTTACATAAGAGATAATCTTGGTCGAAAGGATTAGACCTTGGCATAACCTTTGTTTATACCTGCAATAGGGTGTGGCACTACACTCTGTTTAGGGTTCTTTGTTGACATGACAACCTCCCAATTGGATTACTTGGGTGTATATAAGGGGCTGACTTGAGGCCCCTTCACTTTTAACCCTGTTACCTTTTGGGCCTTTTAGCTCTTGGCTTTTGACTGCTCAGCCTTGCGGCTTTCAGCCTTTTGCTTTTTCTCTTTGGCCTTTGCTCCTCTTCTGGGTAGGACTCAGCTAGGGTGAGATCCTCTCTCTTTGGTAGGAGACTTAGGCTCCTTTGTATGGTCTAAGTTCGGACCAGAGCTAAAGTTTGTTCATTATATTGGAGTGCTGTGGAAGAGCTTTTGTACTATTAAAAGCCTTTTTGGACCTGCACCGACTCGTGAGTTTTCATCTGTTCTCCCGGCGTCCTTGGAGGTAGAAGACAACCTCTGTCCTGACACTGTCGGGGACCCCGGCGGCGTTCCCTGACACTTCTTATTCTTCTAGTGTGCGCCTTTCTCATTTGTGGGTGACTTCTCAGAGTGCTGAGGCTTTTCATGGCTGTCGGGGTAATAATGAACCCAGGTCCCTGCGCATGCCAGGTGTGTGCTCCAGCCCAGGCCTCTGACTATCTGCATGGCTCTTTCATCCTTCCTTACATTTTATTTCTGTTTGTTTCTAAATTTATTTTACCAAAATCCAAGCCAGGGAATTTAATGTTCCAGTTTCAAGTTGTTTTATGAAATTGAATTTTGTGAAACCGGAAAGACAGGGATTATACGGCCAACTGCAATTGATCTCTAGCACCCACAAGGTCCGAGAACTGCCAGGAATAATTCCTGAGAGCAGAGAAGGAGCAAGCCGTAAGTACCATGGGGTGGGGCCCAAAAAGCAATAAAAAGAAAAAAAAAGACAGAAAAGCAAACTGTGTTTCTAACTTTATAATGTTTCACTTTCTGCCATTTCAACTTACTATTGCTGTTCTTTCTCTAACTTCTTATAATAAAGGCTGAGTTCATAAGATTTTTTTTGTTGTATCTACTTATAAAGATCACTTAATCTACATATTGCTTTAACTGCACTGCACAATTTTTGATGGTATGTTTTCTTAGTATCCATTAGAAAGTCTCCTTTGACTCAGCATTTACCCTAAAACATTTTTCTTAACTAACATGTAATATTTTAATCCACATTTTAAAAAAATATTTATTTCGAACTTGGCTGTCTCCTAGCAGAGAGCATGTTCTCTAGGTATCCAGATCATCAACATTTGTTGAGAGTTTGTGGTTTTTCTGCTTATTTTTCAATTTTCTTTTTTTTGGATGGTTGTTTGCATAATATAAAAGACATTTAGGAACTGACTTTGCATGAGGTAAAACCAGGTTCAATCCCATCACTCGTATGTTACCCAAGCAGCATCAGGAGTGATCCATCTGAGTGCCAAACCGGGAGTAAGCTCTGAGCACAAGACAGTGGGGTGCAAACTCCTAAAACAAAAAACAAAGATATTTAGTCTTAGTTATCGACTGAAACTAAACATTCTATTTATCCATTAATTCAAATTTGTTAGTCATTTTATTCAATTCTGTTAATTATTGAAAAAATCTTTTCTAATGTCTGTAAATTTTCTATACAGATACATTTAGGTTTTATTTTTATCTGACAGTTTTTGTCAAAAATAAATCTTTCATTGAAATCAATTACATTATAGGTTATTAAGATTTATTCCTAATATTAAATTTTGTACTCATGTGTCAAATAGTTATTGCCTCTTTTCCTCTGCTTTCTGTTCTACTGAATTATAGGGAGACCGCAGGTACACAGCACCCCACAGGGCTATACCCAGCACTGGACAGTGAGTGTCAGCAGTCGTTACCACACAGCCCCCTAGGAGCAGCCTCCAGGGCAAATCGAGCAGTCAGCCCTAGGACTCAACTGCCCAAGATCATTGGGGGGTAGAAGTATGATAAACATATATGGATATGTAGATATATAGATATTATATGTATATATACATACATAGAGAGAGAAATAGAGACACACAGAGAGAGAGAGAAATCCAGCAAGCATGAAATTGAAACTACAATAACCAAGTCTGAAAGTGTGTCAACCAAGGAGACTAACTTGGCGTTGAGAGGGACTCTGGGGACACTGGTGGAGGGAAATCAACACTGGCGATTGGACTGAGGCTGGAATATTGTACTCCTGACACTCAACTATCAATAACTATGTAAGTCACATTGCTTTATTATCAAACAAAAAACAGAATATAAAGAGGAATAATTGAAATTAATTTTAAAGGATAAAAAATAATATCTGAAATAAAGAACAAAAGAATATATTTCATTTAAAGGAAATTCTGATGATTATAATTTAATTATTGAAGTTAATTATTATAATCAAATAATTTATTTGGCAAATGCCCTACCCGCTGGACTATCGCTCCGGCCCCCACACAGGTATGTTTTTATTCCAATAGTATACTGTTTTAATTACTACCTCTCTGTAGTACAATATGAAGTTGGGAAAGGTGATGCCTCCCATCTTTTCCCCAAGTATTGCTTTAATTATTCATGGAGGTTTGATATCCCAAAGAAATTTCAAGGGTGTTTGGTCAATTTCTTTGAAGAATATCATGGTTATCCTTATAGAGACCACATTGAATCTGTATATAGCTCTTGAGAGTATTACCATTTTCACAATGTTGATTTTCCCATTTCATGAGCAGGAATGTGTTTCCATTTCTTCATGTCCTCTTTTATTTCTTGAAGTAGTGTTTTGTAGTTTTCTTTGCACAGGTCCTTTACAGGTCCTCTAGTTAAGCCGATTCCTAGGTATTTGATTTCATGTGGCACAATTGAGATTGGGACCGTTTTCTTAATATCCTTTTCTTCTCTTTCATTATTTGTATATGGGAAAGCCACTGAGTTTTGGGTATTGATTTTGTATCCTGCCACTCTACTATAGGTATCTATTGCTTCTAGGTGCTTTTTGGTAGAGAATTTAGGGTGTTCTAGGTATAATATGTCATGTAAATAGTGACAACTTATCTTCTTCCTTTCCTATCTAGATGCCCATAATATCCTTTTCTTTTCTGATTGCTATGGCAATCCTGAGTCTCTTCTAGGAGCTGTGGTCTTGCTTAAGATCTGAGTCGCAACCCTGATGGTCTCTGCTACAGTGTTGTACATGTTAGGACAGTCTCTCTTTCTCAGTCTCTCTTAGAGGCAGTGCACTTTGCTCTTTCTCTGCTCTTTCTTTCACGGGTTTGGGTGGTGGCACCAACCTCTTCCCTCTCACTGTTGTTTGAGTCCACCTCAGCAGCAGCAGCTAGCTGTCCTACTGTTGTGTGGGCCCCACCATGTCCTTGCAGTTACTTCAGGTCTCCCTCACAGTGGTAGCCCTATCACAGCTCTCTCAGGATCCGTTCTGCACAGAGTGGGCTTGTCTCGCTAGAGATCCAAGCAAAGCCTGCAGCAGTACATGAACCTCATCTCTGCACACTCTTAGGGAGGCAAATAGACTCAGGGCATCTGAGACTGCTTTCAATGCTCTGCCTTCTCTAGACCCAGGTATTTCCTCTTCTCTATGTCTAAGAAGTCACAGTGAACTATCACATATACTCAAGCATATTTCCTACCCTCCTCACTCAAACTGCAAGCCCTTTTTAGGCCAAAGGTCAACCTGCTTGCATTTGGGGAAAAGCCTCACGCATCTCCACTAGCCCACAGTAAAATCAGGAGCAAGCAGGAGCAAACTCACAGGGAGCATGGAAGTTCTCAATGTGAACAGTTACGGTTAATGGAGAGTAGGGTAGGCCACACTTGCTTCTTCAGTTGAAGGTGGTATCTTATAGCATGGATACGTTAAGCAAAAAATCAGTTGTAGGTTTCATCTTGAACTGGAAAATTCAGACTTAGCTTTGACATGCAAGGACTCACTTTTATCACTGTATGATGTAACATGCATGTGTAATTTGTGTATGAGTCCTGGAAAAGGCACGATGTTAATACTGATAGAATAAAAATAGACTATATTTTAGTTATAAGCATGGAATTGATGTAGGCAGACACACAGGATAGGGCCCCCTAAGGCAATGGAATTCCTATGATGTAATAAAACCAACAACTCCTAGCTGATGAAAATCCATTTTTCAGAAACAGTGACTAAGGCCTGATAAAGTTTAGGGCAGGGTAGGCACTCTCTGAGAGAAGGTCAGCAAAAACAAATGACAGAACAGTAACTTCTAAGACCATTCAGGACTCCCACATGTTTCCTTTTCCACTGCCCTACCTAGCAAAGGACAACTTCCTAGATGAAAGCCCCAACATGAGGCAGCTTGGAAAAACCTATAAATGTAACCTTGAACAAAGCCTCTGCACATAAGCTGCCGGAGCCCATGCACCTCATGTGCCCATGTGGCGGATCACCTGTTGCACTAATCTCCCCTCTTGAGATGGATATTCTTTCTCACTCTCTCTTTTTCACTCTCTCTATCTCTGTGACTCTCTCTTTTTCCATCCTAAAACCTCCAAATGAAATATGTTTTGCTTCATTTCTCATCTCCTTCAGAGAGGCAAAGACAAGAACCTGCAAAGACTGGGTCAGCTGAGCCTTCCCAGGGTTTCCTGGGTGGCAGAAGTGAACCATCTCCCTGCCTCATGTAAGACACCCATGGAGGACAAATTATGTCAGAATGAGTGCTTTGTCATTCTGTCAATATGTCAGAATGAGTGTAAGAAAGTGACCATCCTCCCTGCCTCATGTAAGACACCCATGGAGGACAAATTATGTCAGAATGAGTGCTATTTTATTAGTAGTAAAGAGTTAATTTATTCATATAAAATATTCACATTTAAGGAATTAATGTTATTGTATGTTAGTAACATTAGGTAGCATTGTTATTAATATACTGTTAAAGATATTGACTTTAAGACAATTTTTATCCTGAAAAATCACTTGATCACTAGCATGCTACCCACGTCATATTTGATATGCCAAATACAGTAACTAGAATACACCTCATTCCCATGACCTGAACAAATGGTTTGAGGCTCTTTGTGTTCCTGGAGTGAGCAGAGGCCCTTGGGCTATACTAGCACTTGACAGGGACAAATGGAGATGTTACTGGTGCCTGTTTGAGCAAACTGATGAACAACTGGAAGACAAGTGATGCAAGTGAAGTGATCTATAAAAAGTTTAATGATAATGGATTTATAGTGTATATAATTAGTGAATTAAAAATTTTCCAAATTCCTGGAACATTGAAAATATATTAAGTTTGTTGCCTTCCCTCTCTGGACCTATTACCTATGTAAAACTTTCAGGATTTTATCTCTTTCTAAATTTTTTTATTATACCAACGTGAGATATACAGTTACAAAATTTTTCATGATGAGGTTATGTCACACAGTGCTCCAGCATCCATCCCTCCACCAGTGTCCTATTCAAACCACCAATGTCCCCAAATTCCCTCCACTCTCCCTAGTATGCTTCTTTTGCAGAAAATTTTCCATTTCTTCTAATCTCTCTCTCTTCCCCTTCTTTTAACACATTGTGACTTGCCCTACAAACATTTGGGGAATATCATGTAAATCACTTTGTGTACAATCAATGCTCAGTTCTAGTCTGGCAGCTACATACACCATTTCTGTGGTGTGAGATGATCTTATTATTGTTTTGATTTGCATCTCCCTGATGATTAATGATGAAGAGCACTCTGTTATAAATCTTTTGGCCATTTGAATTTTTCTTTTTGGAAGTTTCTGTTAATTTCTTCTCCCCATTTTTTATGGAGTTGGCTGTTTTCTTCTTGTTAAGCTCTATGGGTGTCGGGGCCGGAGCGATAGTCCAGTGGGTAGGACGTTTGCCTTGCACGCAGCAGGCTTGTGCCGGCCTGGGTTCGATCCCCGGCATCCCATATAGTCCCCAAGCACTACCAGGAGTAATTCCTTAGTGCAGAGCCAGGAGAAACCCCTGAGCATTGCCGGGCATGACCAAAAAAAAAGATAAAAAAAAGTTCTATGGGTGCTTGTTACATCATGGATATTAACCCCTAATCAGATGGGTGTTGGGTAAATATTCATTCCCACTCTGTGGACTGTCTTTGTTCTTGGTCACCAGTTCTTTTTGAGGTGCTGAAGCTTTTCACTTCATATAATCCCATTTGTTTATCATTGTGTCCAATTGCTTTGTCAGTGTTGTTTCATCTTTGAAGATGCTTCGATGTCATAGAGCATTTTTTCCATGTTTTCTTGATGTAACTTATAGAATGATAACTGAGGTTGAGATCTTTAATCCAGTTTTATCTGACTTTTGTGCATTGCGTTAGAAGGAAGTCAAACTTTTTGTGTTTTCATATAGCTGACCAGTTTTCACAGCACCACATGTTGAGGAAGCTTTCTTTGCTCCACTTAATATTTTTTGCACCTTTATCGAAAATTAAGTGATCATGTATTTGATAGTGTGTGTCAGGATATACAGTTCTATTACATACGTTTACAGATCTTTCTCTATACCAGTACCATGACATTTGAATTACTACTGCTTTGTAGTAGAGTTTTAAGTTGGGGAAATGATACCTCCCATCTTCTTTTCCCCAAGGATTACATTAGGTATCAATGGGGAATGATCACTGCATACAAATATCTGGAGTTTTTTGTCAGTTTCTTTGAAGAATGCCATGGGTATTCTTATAGGAACTATATTGAATCTGTATAAAGATTCTTATAGGAACTATATTGAATCTTTATAAACTGTAAAATACTCTAGGGCGTATTAGTATTTGTTATTGTTAATTCTCCCAATACATGAGCAGGGAATGTGTCTCCATTTCCTCAGGTCCTCTTTTATTTATTGAAGCAGCATTTTGTCATTTTCTTTGTACAGATCCTTTACATTCATAGTCAGACTGATTCCTAGGTATTTGATTTTGTGTAGCACAATTGTAAATGACATCGTTTCTATAATATCCCTTTGTTCTCTTTCATTTTTTGCATATAGAAAAGCCATTGACTTTGGGAATTGAGTTTGTACCCTGCCATTTTGCTCTAGAAATCTATTATTTCTAGGATCTTTTTGGTCGAGAGTTTAGGGCTCTCTATGTGTAATATCATGTCATCTGCAAAGAGTGACAGCTTTATTTTTTTCTTCCTATCTGGCTACCCTTAATGTCTTTTTTCTTCCCTGATTGCTATGGCAAATAATTACAGTACTATAATGAACAGAAGTCGTGAGAGTGAACAACCTTATCTTGTCCCCAATCTTTGCAGGAAGGCTTTTAGTTTTTCTCCATTGAGATTGATGCTCGTTGTTGGCTTTTTGTAGATGACTTTGTCTCTATCAAAGAAAGTTTTTTCAATTCCCATTTTATGAAGAGTTTTTATCATAACATGTGCTAGATTTTGTCAAAATCTTTATCTGCAGCTAGTAATATTATCATATGGTTTTCATTTTTCTCTTATTGATATGATGTATTAAGTTGATTGACTTGTATATCTTGAACCATCCTTGCATTCCTGGGATGAATCCCACATGGTCATGGTGTATAATCGTTTTTATGTGTCTTTGGATTCTATTTGCTAGAATTTTTTGAATATTCAGCTCTTTTGTTCACCAGGAGATTGGTCTGTAGTTTCCTTGTCTGTGACATCTCTGTATTCTTTGGGTATCATGGTAATAGAGTACTCATAGAAGGTATTTGGGAGTGTTTCTGTTTCTTTTATGTGCTGGAGTAGCTTGAAAAGTACTGGCAATAGGTCCTCTTCTAAGGTTTGGAAGAATTTACTAGTGAATCTGTCTGGTCCTATGTTTTTGTGTTTGGGTAGATTTTTGATTACTGATTCAATTTCCTCATTGGTGAGAGGCTTGATCACGTATTTCAAATCTTCTTGTTGCAGCCTTGGGAGGTTATAGGGATTCAGCTATTTGTCTATTCTAGGTTCTCTTGTTTTGATCACCCACTTTTCACTTCTGATTCTATTTATTTGGGTTCCCTCTTTCTCTTTGCACCAGTCTTGTAAGTGGTTTTTCCATCTTATTTATTTTTTTTCAAAGAACCAGCTCTTGGCTCATTGATTTTTCAGATTATTTTTTGGGATTTCAACTTGTTGATTTCAGCTCTTAGTTTTATTATTTCCTACTTTCTGTCTTGGATGGGCTCCTAATCACACCTGAAAAGAGGACCTATCAGGGTGCTCACACACACACACAGAGGTTATAACATTCCTCCCCATCGCCCCTAGAGATTACTGAGGGAGCATACCTTCTCAGCAGATTTTTTCACAGATTACCTTCTTCTTCCATCCAAGTTGGAGAAGGAGGTAATCTGTGAAAAATCTGCTGAGGAGGTATAGTACTATATATACACAAATAACCAACCAGTCAAAAATGGGCTACTCGTGTAAAGTCAGTGTATTTTAAGTGAGTAGTAAGGTTTATGAAATTTGTGGGATGTCTTATTCTTTGGGAGGTTTTAGTTTTCTATTATAGATTATTAGCTGAATTCAGGGCTTGCAAGATGTTCTCAATGTATTTGCTCTCCAAATTAGGTAAAAATGGTTCTTCCACTTATTGTTGATTTTTCTAGCATGCTTGTGGTTAGCTCAGGCCCCCAGTTAATGTGTTTGTATGTGGCGTGATAATGTAGCACACATTTTGTATCTAGACATTGTTTGAGGCAATTGACAGATGTTACTAATCACTGTATCACTGTCTTCCGTTCATCGTCGATTTGCTCGAGCGGGCACCAGTAACATCTCCATATGACCTGTCTCATGCAAGTAGAGCCCAAGGGCACCAACATCTCAAAGAACATAAAGAGCCTCAAACCATTCCATCAGGTCATGGGAATGAGGTCTATAATTGTTACTGGTATCTGGCATATCAAATATGACACGGGTAGATTGCCAGGCTCTGCCTTGCGGATAGCATACTCTTGTAGCCATCTCAAAATCCAGCATTTATTGATGAACCGCTTGGCCGCTTGCGGCCGCGTGAGCCGGGCTCTGATAGGCTGATCTGCTGGGTGGAGTTCTGATGAGGGGGAATTCTGGATGTGGAAAATGGAGGTCCTCATGGAGTGGGGGTTGTCTGGCTTGTTGTGAGGCTCTGCTGGGGTGGCGGGCCAGGGCTAGAACCTGCCATCCCTCCCGGGCACCTCATGAGCGGCTGGGCACAGTGAGAGCCAGTAGCAGCTCTGCCCCATGTCTGTCTCTGGATCAGCATACCTGGGCCTGATTAAAAAAGACTGCAGCTGGGTGGATCTCGATGAGCTGGGCTGTCATAGGCTGGTCTGCTGGGTGGAGTTCTGATGAGGGGGAAGTCCAGATGTGGAAAATGGAGGTCCTCATGGAGTGGGGGGGTTGTCTGGCTTGCTGCGAGGCTCTGCTGGGGGTGGCGGCCAGGGCTAGAACCTGCCATCCCTCCCGGGCACCTCATGAGGGGCTGGGCACAGTGAGAGCCAGTAGCAGCTCTGCCCCATGTCTGTCCGATAACAAAAATAACATTTCGTTATTTTCATGTAAATTCATCAATTCATGAGAACTTTCCTCAGAAGTAGCTGTTTTTTCCTTTATATAATGTCTAATATGGAATGACTGTTTCTAGAATCATTGACAAGCTGGTGCTTTTCTGCTAGACAAAAAGCCCATTTGTGGGGGTTGGGAAGCCACCTAGTGGAGATACAGGGATACAGAGGCCATGGAGGAAACAGGACATGCCAAAGTTCTTAAATAGGAAAAGAATGAAAATGCTCCCAAAAAATCTATAACAAAAACTTGATTAACTTTTCTCTGTTTTTTAAAACTATACCCAGCAGTTTTGCGGGGACATGTTGTGCAGGGGATCCAACCTGGGGAATCTATACACAAAGTATATGCTAAAGCCTTTAAACCATCTCTCTGGCTCCCAGGTTAACAATCTGAGTTGCTTTGGTAGTGGTGAAACTCTTGAGGATTTAAACTCAGCTGGATGCTAGGACTAGTCAACAGAATGAGAAAAAATCTGGACACTGCTAGAGGGAATGAGTTTCATTCAACATTTTACATTCATTATTGATGAAATGAATGTAAATGATGTTTTTTTGGATGTAAAGACATTTTTTTCTGAGAGAAACTATGAATATTTTGATCTTTCTCATTGCCACCACAACTAATACTTTTTCTTACTGAGAGGTTCAGTTTGATAAACTCTAGTTCTTATTCTATTCATAAAAATTTTTTAAATAGAGTATTTTGTTCCGTTTGTGCATATCTCTACAAGATAATTTTCTTTGGTTACTAATGTTTATTTTGGGAGTGATACTATGGTTGGTTTTAATTACTGCACTGGAAGAAGAGACAAAGAGATAGGCTAGTGTGCTCTGCAACAGGTTAATATTTTTTCATCATACAGAATATTATTCTGTCCCTCAAGGTGTTACAGGTGTGGCTCTGGTGCCTGGTTGTGTTGACAGGTGGCAGACAGGAGACAGGCTTGTTTACACA
Source organism: Cryptotis parvus (assembly GCA_021461705.1). Lineage (NCBI taxonomy): Eukaryota > Metazoa > Chordata > Mammalia > Eulipotyphla > Soricidae > Cryptotis > Cryptotis parvus. Next base: position 18,793 of record JAJIBD010022515.1, read on the forward strand.
TGGAGCTCTGTCCAGTAGGCTCTGGATGTTTGTTGGTGACATAGATAAAGACTGGGCCCCCTGGGATGAACCCAGAGCCACGACAGAGCCTGGAAAGCTACCCGTGGTGTCTTTGATATGCCAAAAACAGTAACAATAATGGACATCATTCTCAATGAATGAGAGGTTACTGGCACCCTCTTGAGCAAATTGATGAACAATGGGAAGACAACTGACAAGTTACAAGTGATTCTAAGGTCTTGAGCTGTGAAGTCAGATTAAGTATATGGGTCCTTTCTTCTTTCCTAATGAATGCTTGCAGGGATATGAATTTTCCTCTGAACAATGTTTTCGCTGTATGGCAGAAGTTCTCATAGTTCATGTCTCCATTTTGATTTGTTTCCAGGTATCTTTGGATTTCCTCTTAGATTTCTTCTATGCCCCAATGGTTGTTAGGAAAGAGCTGTTCAGTTTCCGGTTGTTTGGCTTCACTCTGTTTCTGTGTTGTCTGAAAAAATAGATGACACAATTTCTAACTTTTTGTATTTATTAAAATTATGTTTTGTGACTCATCATGTGATCTATCTTGGAGAATGACCCATGTGCGCTGGAAAAAAATGTATATTCATCTTTTGGGGATGGAAATCCTGTATTATATATATATATACATATATATATACACATATATATATACACTATCCTTCTTTATTCCATTTCTTCCTTCAGAGACAGTATTTACTGGTTTGTTTTGGTCTTTTTGACCTATCAAGAGTTGATAGAGCATTTTTGAAATTGCCATCTACAATTATTTTACTGTCAATGTATTTTTTGAAACTTATTAGCAATTGTTGTAGGTATTTTCAGGCCCCTCATTGGGTGTATATAGGTTTACTCTGTTGCTGATATACATTTTTCTAAATGATTAAGAAATGGTTTTCACTGTCCTTTCTAAGGTTTTCAGCCTGAAGCCTGTTATCAGATTCTAGTATGGCCACACTCGCCTTTTTTGGGAGAGTTATTGGCATGAAGAATTGTTTTTCAGCCTTTTACTTTGAGTCTGTGTTTGGTCTGATCATTCAGATGCGCTTATTGTAGGACGCACACTGCTTTAAATCTCTTATATTTGAGGCTGAAGAGACCAGATTTAAACTCAATCTAAAGTCAAAAAACAAATCTATATTTATTGCATTGATGCAAAGTGAACAGCAACATTTTTCAGGAGTAAAAATAAACAAAATGTTGTAATTCTTTAGTAGATAACTGGTAAAAATTAATAGATCACTATTTTTTTGCCTTCCTGAAAAAAATTAGAACAAAGCACCACCCTACAGAGCATTATATCCTCGTGGGGAGATTTAGAAGGTATCCCAGTGGGTAATTCAAATGACCAATGGCAATTGCTGATCATTTGAATTCATGGAGCAAAGCAGGAGGCCAGTGGATACACAGCAGTCTGACCTGGTTATGAGGGATTATTTTTTTTTTTTTTTTTTTGGGTCACACCCGGTGATGCTCAGTGGTTACTCCTGGCTCTGCACTCAGGAATCACTCCTGGCGGTGCTCGGGGGACCATATGGGATGCCGGGGATCGAACCCGGGGCTGACACAGGCCAGCTGCGTGCAAGGCAAATGCCCTACCCGCTGGGCTATCGCTCCGGCCCCTGGTTATGATGGATGTACTCAGCCATCAGCTCAGCGCGACCAAAGCCAGTCCTGACCCACCCAAACTCCTCCAACTGGCTGTCAGGAGAGAGGCTTGTCCTGAAGGCCCTTTTGAGTCCACATGACCCTGGTACATTGGTGTCCCCACATACCAGAAAGTGGTCAGTCAATACAAGGAGGAAGATTGAGGAGCACAGCAGAGACGGATTCCCAGTGACTCTTAATTGCCATCCTCTGTTCTAGGTAGGAATAGGGGCACTGAGTCTATCTCTTACTATGGTCCTGTCAGTTACTCTCCCTTTGTCTAATAGCCACTGGAAGGGCCCTATGGATCTTGCTATATATTTTCGTTTGTATCACTTACTTCCTCCTGCAGAAATGCTATCAGTACTGGAGTAGTGCAAAGGATGAGGACCTCATATTATAACGGGCATTACCAAGTCCCAGAGGCAACTCAGTCAGCCCCCAGTGATTCTTTCTTACTCCCTCGCAAAGTACCTTCCACTGCCTGAATATGAGCTGAGCCAGAGTCTGAGCTGAGTCTGGGCATTTTGTGACCTCACTCTGGTTCAAGGGAATGAGGCCCCCACTCTCTCCTGTTCCCCTTCCCAGATAGATGGGCACCTGCAACGATCCCATTCCTGTCATATTGAAGCAATCAGCAAAGCCACCCTGAGTGGAGCAGGAGCTGGGCCGTCACAAACCAGCACCAAGAATGTTCTGTCTAGATTAACCAGGATATCAGCTCTTGAGAAGCCTGTGCAGGCTCTGGCAGATTTCTTAGTTTCAGACTGGTGTGGTATGAGAGTTGCTAGACCAGCCCAGAGACCTCATTCCGACCCAAATAACTAGACTCAGGGGAAGTATTGGTGGAGCTGGGTCTCATGGACGGCTACTCTGCTGGGACCCCTTTCCATAGGAATGATGACACTTGTTTGGGCCCCTGTCTACTCAGTGTAGTTAGCAGCACCTGGAGGCTATTAGTGTCCTAATGCTCCCCGATGTCCTGGGTCCTGAGAAGCAAAGGCTTGAACATGATTGTGGCAGCATGAGGGAACATATTTATACCAGACAGCATAGAGAAATATTTATATGAGGCAGCATAAAAGGGGGTGGGATGATGAGGAAAAGAGAGTCCTTCCCATATCTCAAACAGGCTAAAGTCGAGCAAGCTGATATCAGAGAGCAGCACCTGCCAAGGGGCATCTGAGACTTGGAGAGAGAACCTGACCAGAAAGTGCATTCAGGATATCCTTGAATGGGCAGAGAGTCACTCTGTAAACTTGGTCTCCTGGGAATGTATCCCAAATATGGTGTCCAATATTTCAGTTAAAAATAACATTGTTGGGAATTTCTATTTCTGTACTCTCTTGCCAGCTGCCTGCTAATGCTCCAAGTCTCACTTCCTAGGATAGAGATATTCAGTAAAGTGAAGCTCTCACCTGTGTTTCAACCCTGTTCCTTTGAATCATAAGCTTTGCTGTTTGTACCAGCATAATACACTGTTGTTTTCTCTCTTCTCGAGGTGTGCTACTCATCTTTAAAAGTATTTAGGCAATATAAATGGATGGACATGGAAAGGATCATGTTGAGTGAAATTAGTCAGAAGGAAGAGAGAGAGACAAAGAATGACTGCATTTATTAGCATGACATAAATACATATACACATATTATGATACCAAAATCCAATCAGGAGAAACGTGGATCAGGAGGTCTTACCAAAAGTGGAAATTACCACAAACATGTGGGAGTCAGAGAAGTAACACAGAGAAGTAAGACAGAGAAGGGATGATGTGCGAATAAATCTCGAAAGGGCTAATGCCAACCTAGAACTGAGCATTAAATACAGGCAAAAAATGCACATGATGATCTCTAAGTGTATTGTTGCAATCCACAATATGTAAGAGAAGGAAAAGAGAGAGAGGGAGAGAGAAAAGAGGTAAAGAACCTGCCATGGAGGCAGGCTATGGGAGGGGTGGGAATTAGGGACATTGGTGGTGGGAAATGGGCACTGGTGGAGGGTCGGGTGCTGGAACACTATGTGACCGAAACCTCCAAACATGAACAACATTGTAATTGTATATCTCACAGGGTATAATAAAATATTAATAAAAAATAAAGTATTTAGGCAAGAACTGGACCTGATACCTAGATAATATCTTTCATATTTTTCCCTGCAGATCTTGATTTGTGATAGCAATGCCCTATCCTTTAAATATATGAAGTCAGCATTGGAAGTTGTCGGAACACTGTTGGGTGCCCTGACAAAATCCAGGAGCAGGGCCTAGGGATTCCCTTCTGCCCCAGGGGACCAGCGGCCAGCGGCAGAGAAATAGTCGAGAATCCAGCAGAGTTTCAATAGATTTTACTCACACTGGTTCTGGCACACAATCCAGTCAAAGGAAAATCCGAGACTTAGGGATCCTGGCTGGGCACCGGCCACATGTAGGCCAAGATGGCTGGCACAACCTGTTAAGGCCCAACAGGGAAGAGAACAGAGAGGAGAAGGCAAAGAGGCAAGAGGCAAAAGGGGCAAAAGAGAGAGAAAGAAAGCTGGCTACAGTTTTTATATCCTTGCAACACAGACAGCCCACTCCAGCGGAAAGCAGCCAGGGTCAATTTTAATCAGGTAATTTCTCCCAGGACCTCACCTAGGTACTTTGAGATATTTATGCTGCCCAGCCAAGATCTGCCTTGGAAGTGCCCCTGCAGTATAGTGTGGAGGAGGGCATTTATCTTTACTAATGAATCTTACATCGACGTATATATTTCTCAAAGCCTTCACAAGAGTCTCATCTTCATAGTTGCTGTGTATTAGCCTTTAGACTTATTAGAGAGCCATGCTTGCTTGCATGGAGGCAAAACAGCTTTTCTCTCTGGTCTAATTACATAGAGATCCAACGTGGCCAGGTGAATATACCGGTATGATCTAGCTAGTCCCACAATGACTGTGGCAGTTTGAGAGAAAATATTTAAATCAGCCAGCATAGAATACATGCTAAGATAAACTGATAAGGAAGGAAGGAAGCAAGGAAGGAAGGAAGGAAGGAAGGAAGGAAGGAAGGAAGGAAGGAAGGAAGGAGAGGAGGGAGGGAGGAGGAGGGAGGAGGAAGGAGGGAGGGAGGGAGAAGGATAGAGAAGGAAGGAGAGGAGGGAGGAAGGGAGGGAGGAGAAGGAAGGAAGGGAAGGAAGGAAGGAAGGAAGGAAGGAAGGAAGGAAGGAAGGAAGGAAGGAGGAAGGAAGGAAGGAAGGAGAGGAAGGCAGGCAGGAAGGCAGGCAGGAAGGCAGGAAGGCAGGAAGGCAGGCAGGCAGGCAGGAAGGAAGGAAGGAAGGAAGGCAGAGGCAGGAAGGAAGGAAGGAGAGAGATCGAAGCAAGTGTGTGAATGGGGGGGTTGAGGATCTGGGAACACTTGTGTTGAGAAATGTGCACTGGTGGAGATGTGACTGTTGGAACACGTTTGACTTAAACCAATCATGAACAACTTTGTAATTGTCTATCTCACTGTGATTAAAAAGAAATCCCTTGTTATTTAAGTATATTTCTCAACTATATATTTAAATCGATTTATTTCTTTAGCTAAACTCTCCATATCAGTTTATTTGAGAACTTCAAGAACCTAGATAGGATGGAAGACACTTCCCCTTTTCCCCCATAGAACTTTGCCTGCATGCATTGTGCTACAGAAAATGCCGTCATACAGGGTATTAGACCATATCATTGACCTGATTCAGTGACTTTTTAATGCAGTCAAGATGGAAAATTCAAATATTTGCATCAGGACAAAGGGAAATTATTATTTTTTGTGGCACACCTGGCTATGCTCAGAGCTTACTCTTAGCTTTGTTCTTTGGGATCACTCCTCATGCGGCTCAGAGGACCATGTGAGGTGTTGGGGACAGAACCTGGGTTTGACATGTGCAAGGCAAGCACCTTCCCTGCTGTATCATGTCTCTGGTCCCCAAAATGTAAATTCATGTTGTAAGGTCATAAAAGCCTTCTTATTAGCTCTTCTTTTCATAAAAGACTCACCTGTCATCCTGTGAATACTCAGAGATTTGACTCTTGTCACATGCTTCATGAGTCTTATAAAATATCTTTATAAAGTCTAGAAATCACTTAGGAGCAACAAGAAAAAGGAAATCTCACAGAAGCTATCCCTTGACTAGGTATGAATATGTAATACTAGAACCTTGGATATGCACTTATATTAAGGGTTGCTTTCTTACTATATGTTTGACTAACTAATGCACACTTCTTTTGATTTGGATGTTAAGATGTCCCTTAACATTTTGCTACGGATGTTTAATGTACAGTCTATATTAAGTAACCTGTTTGGATAGATTGCAAACTATTTGATGCAATATTTACTTTATTTCTGTATAAAATAAAAATATGATCCTGACTGCCTATATCTTGGAAAATATGCATTCTTATTTGTTTTTACTACTTCCATTTATTTAACTTTTATTAAAGAGATATGATTTCCACTTAGTTGCATACAATAATTCAACACCAATCCCCCCACCAGTGTGTCCAGATTCCCTCCACGTCACAACCCTTAGTCCCCTCCCATTTGGAATTTTACAAAATATCAGTTTTTATCGCTTAGATTTCATGTTTTCATTTCCGTTGAGTCTGTGTTTTGGGTATTTTGCTATACCACTCACTCATATCACTGGTATAGATGAAGCCCTGATGCCTGTTAACCCATTACTTTTTGTTCTCTACTCCCCCCAATTTCTTCTTTCTACTTTCTGAACAATGGGGTCAAGGATGATCTAAGCATTCCCATTTTACGACGTTGCCTTATAGATAAGTGAGAACGTCCTGTTTGTCTTCTTCTGGATTGCTTCACTCAACACATCCTCCAGTTCCAACCAGGTTTCAGAAAATTGCATAATCTCATTGTTCCTTGCAGATGTGTTAGACATGCCACATCTTCATCATCCACACATCTGTCATTGGACACCTAGGTTGATCCCATATATTAACTATTATACTGAGTGCAGTGAATAATGGTGCCCATGTATCCTTTTGAGACTGTGTTTATGTCCTGGCTAGATGCCGAAAAGTGGAATGGTGGGTCAGAGGACAGCTCAATTCTAAGTTTACCAAGATGTCTCCATAATGTTTCCACAGGCGTTGTAGTGGACAACACTCCCACCAGCAGTGGGTAAATTTTCCAATTTCAGGACAAGCCCTACCAACACAGATTTTTCTACTTTTAAAAAAAAATTTTTTTTTGCTTTTTTTGGGTCACACCTGGTGATGCTCAGGGGTTTCTCCTGGCTCTACACTCAGGAATTACGCCTGGCAGTGCTCGGGGACCATATGGGATGCCGGGGATCGAACCCGGGCTGGCATGGGCTGGCCGCTTGCAAGGCAAACGCCCTACCTGCAGGACCATCGCTCCAGCCCCAGATTGTTCTACTTTTTATATGACCAAGTGAATATGCATTTTTTGAAAGAAATTTTTTTTCAAACAAGAAACCAAATAACTCCCCCTTAAGATTTGCACTAAATATTACTCTTTGTTAGAAAGAATTAAAAAAGTTTTCTAAATAGTCTGTAAGTTTAAGTTATTTTAGTGGAGCAGCAGAATTTGTCATATCTTGGAAATATCTGTCCTGTTATTCGAGGCCACTGCCACATTTTAAAAAATTAAATTGAATGTGGTCAGAGGATAAAATAAGGACATTGCCAGATATACGTTTTTGTAGAAATCCTTACAAATTGCTAGCCTGTTTTATCTAAGAATGAAATAAAGCCCACACAAGGACATAAGCATTTGCTTATAAACTGAAGTGCTGGTTCCCAGGTGCCTGGTTGGTGAGCAGACGTGCAAGTGCTTCAGCTGCTTTCCATTTCCCGGCTCCCTTCCAAAAGGGGCCACCAGGCTGAAAGTAAACAAGTCGTTCTCAATTCTAATTTGTCTGCAGTGAAATAAATTATGTGACACTGTTCCCAGGTAACTGAATGAAGTTAAAAGAGAATAAGATCCTTGCGCTGCTTTGAGGTTGGCAGCATTTTGCTTGTTTAAGATTTGTGATTCTCTGCAGTGTAAATCAGAGCTCAAGGCAGAAAAGACTGTGAAAAATAAGAGTTTTGATGGCCACATATGGACTGATGGTTTTGCTTAAGGGCCGTGACATGGCAGATGGATGGAAACTCACAAGCACTGCCCCAAGGAGACTGTTCCATGAGTTAGAAGGTGAGAGACTTTCAGGGTAACTAGTGGGGCACAGCCAGGCTATCCTCACTCAGAGGCCTCTGGAAGGGCCCAGGCGTAACCCTGGCAGCAAGGAGTCACAGAGGTCTCAGCCCACCTTGTTCTGCCTCAGTTCACAGAAGGGCTGTGACAGGCACCAGTTTGGACCTTGCGCTGACATTAGCTTCAGATACTTCTAGGAACTGGACCTGACCTGGTGAGGGACTGATGGCTGCTGCTGCTGCTGCTGCTGCTGCTGCTGTTGCTAATGCTCTGTGTGCGTGTGTGTATGTGTGTATCCATGTTTGTGTATGTATGTACATGTCTGTACTTGTGTGTATCATTTTGCATGTACATGTGTGCATATGTGTATGTATGTGGGTATGTATATATGTGTATTTCAGGAACTGAGTGAGAGATAATGTCATTTTATAATTGTTTTATTATATGATATGTCTATGTCCATGTGTAACTGTGAGCATGTGTAGCTGTGTGTGCTTGTGTCTGTGTATGTATGTGCGCATGAGTATGTGTGTGCATGTGTGTATCTCTGTACATATGTATGTGTTTACATGTGTGAGTCCGTGTGTATGTGGTATATGTATCTGTTTGTGTATAGGTGCATATATGTATGTGTGTACGTGTGTGTATGTGCATTTATGTGTGCAAATGTGTGTGAGTGTGTGTATGTGTGTGTATGTGGGTAGCACACTGGGAACTCTCTACAAACAGCTCCCATCTCAGCATTTTTTGAGGCAAGAGTAATGTATGACAGTTGATTGCAGAGGACCATGCTGGAATGAAGATTACCAGCTTAGGTCACTTCAGACCGACTGTGACATCTTGCCTGCAGGAATCTTCCTCTTCTCATCGTGGGATAACAGATTAGAAACCAGAGGAAACATGCTCCCTGGTCCAGACCCCAGCTCTCTCCTGGGAGTCATCGTGGAGCTTATTAGGGATGTGTGGGATGAGTATTGACCTCCCCTGTCCCAAGGTTTCCCTGTTCTGGGGATCTGACCCTCTCTAAAGAGTTACTTTGCAGTGGTGTCAGGATTCTGAGGGGGTGGACTTACTGATAGGAGGAGGTCCCTGGCTTAATCTGTGTACCATTTCTGGGTAGGACCGAGAGACTTTGCCTTCCCCATTCACTGCCCAATAGCCCAGGTATCTAGTGATAGATGGGGAAAGTACAATCACCGGCCTGCTCTCAGAGGGCCGCTCTTTCCTCTAGGTGACACGCCCCCTCATCTACCCATCCCTGCTATAGATCCTCCACTCCTCTGTCGAGGAGAATAGGAGCTTCTTGGGTTGGACTTCACATATCTATCACTGTAGGCTAGTCCACCCCTAACCTCTAGTCTGTGATGTGTGTGGCAGAGCCTAAAGGGATTTTCAACCTCTGCAATTCCTGGAGTTACTCAGTTGCTGAGGAGGACAGCTGATTCAGCTTCAGTGGTTTGGGGTTTTAGGTTTTGTTTGTCTAGACAAGTGCTGCTATCTTCCATTGTTTGTGTAAACAAAGTGTTTAGGTGCACTTAGAGGTTCAGAGGGTAAGAGTATCTTTGTGTGTGTGGCCCCATCTCTTTAAAGTAACTGCTCAGGCCACTCAGGAACAGTGGCCCTAACCGCTACCCCTCCCCCTGGGAAGGCAGAGACAGAGGCACTGTCTCTCATGGCAACACGAGCTTTATTGTGTCACCGATGAGTGCAGTACACAAGACAGCTGCTAGTGGTCAACGGAGGACCTGAAGTGAGAATAAGGGTGTCTCTCCTTAGAATGGACTCTGCCATGCACGGCCACAGTCTGATGATAGGCTGGGGAGGGGCGGCATGATTTTTATGGCGAGAGTGTCTGCCCCTGTGGGGGGTGGTGCTCAGAGGCTCCTGTGTGCCTTGACTTAAACTGACTGGGTTTGGCTGCTCTCCTCAGCTCATTGGTGTTGCAGGACTCCTAAGGGGCCACTGCATCTGCTCTGGATTGCCTCCCGCAAATCACTCCGTAGATAAGGGGGTAGTCTAAATGTGGCAGTTTATCCGACCATGTATGCTGTACTAGCTGGTATAAATATTCTCCCATGCTATCACAATCATCGTGGGACTAGCTAGATCTTACCAGCATATTAGCCTGGCCACGTAGGACACCTAAGTAATTAGACCAGAGAGAAATGCTGTTTGCTTCCAAGCAAACAAGCATGGCTCCCTGATATACTCAAAGGCAACTAAAATATAAAACTACAATGAAGTAGAGGAGACTTGTGAAGGCTTGGAGAAATATTTAACTGGCATTGGTGTTGGTCTTTGGTACATGAGATGCCATCTCAGAAACCCCCTTCTCTACATTACAAAGGCATTCCCGGCTCAAAACATTAGCACAGTAAAGGCCCTAGGTGAGATGCAGGGGAGGGATTACCTAAGGGCATTGGACCCTCCCTGCTTTCCATAACAGTGGGAGGGAAGGTCCTGAGTTACAGGGATATAAACTAGCCGGTTCCGCTCTCCCTGCCTTCTTCCTTGTGGGATTTCTCCTTGTGAGCGTTCATTCCCCTTGGAAGCTTTTACACGTGGTGGTCGCCATCTTGGCCTACACGTGGCTGGGGTTCTAGCCTGGAATCCTAAGCATCGGGTTTTTCCTTTTGCTGATTTGTATGCCTGAACCTGTGATAAGTAAAGCCTTTTAAAACTGCATCGGATTCCTGAGTTTTCATCCGTTCCTCGCGCCGGCTTCGGAGGTAGAAGGGAACTCGCTTCCCGGCACTGTCGGGGACCCCCGGCGAGCACCCCGACACATTGGGAGACATGTGACTTTTTCGGGCAGACTCTTTCTTTGCATAGAGAATTTGAGTCCTTGAGGATGTCTTTGTGGATGGTGTCCAGCAACATTTCCCTTGACTCTTGGCCAGGGATCTCTGGTTATGGACGTGACCACCTCTATGTTTCTCTTTGCCCCAGCTTGACCTGGAGGCAGGCTGTGGCTGCTGAAGTGTGATTTTCTCTTCCAGAATGTGGCCAACAGCAACCCTCAGAGCCTCTGCTTCAGCAGTGAGGGATCTGCTTTTCCCTGGTGCCTCATGACTCCGGGAATTAGATGGCGTGGGTTTGCTTTGACTCAGCCTGTCCTCAGTTCTTCGGTCATTGTGGGGAGAAACCACTCCAGAAGCCCTCTGAATTTATTTTTCAAGCTGTGTTCTGTAGGCTCCCTGTTCCTCGTCCTGAAGATCCACGGGCCTCACTCAGGTGTGTCTCGTTGTCCTCATGAGATAAATGTGATCTCATCTTGGTGGTTTCACAAATCCTCTTCCCAGAGGACTGTTTTATCACTTCTATTCGTGGATGCTTGACATCCTTTTTCTCATGAGGAGGGGTTGAAATATTGTCTAGGGCTGTGTTTAGGGCACGCCTGATGGCCCAGCCTGCTCCTTTTGCATGATGTGAGATCGTGCAACACCTGGGAATCCAATGTGTCCTCTGTGGAGACACGGTGGAGGCCAACCTTAGAGACATGAGATGCCAGAATATCTGCAGCCCGAAACACATTACCACGGCAGTCCTGGAGAAGTGTGTCCGTAGCACAGTCTTGTAGGATGACACCAGTCTCACAGTCTAAAAAGGTGGATGTTATTGACAGACTCTAGGAGCTTCTTCTTATACTTTGCCAAGACTTGGAAATCCAGAGGGCTACGACAGGCCTTTTTTGCTGGTGCGGTCATGTCATCTCTATGTTCTATGAGGTTTTGACACGATTTATAAGATGAGGCTGAAAAATTAAGTTGAATGTCTTTCACTGTCTTCCCGTTCATCATCGATTTGCTCGAGCGGGCCCCAGTAACATCTCCATATGTCCTGTCTCATGCTAGTAGAGCCCAAGGCGTCTGCTTGCTCCAGGAACATAAAGAGCCTTGATCTATTCCGGAATGAGGTCTATAATTGTTACTGGTGTTTGGCATATATATCAAATACAACACGGGTAGCTTGCCAGGCTCTGCCGTGCAGGTAGCATACTCTTGTAGGCATCTCTAAGTCCAGCATTTATTGGTGAACCCAGCGGCCGCTGATAGGCTGGTCTGCTGGGTGGAGGTCTGACAAGAGAGAAGTCGGATGTGGAAAATAGAGGCCCTCTTGGGGTCGTCTGGCTTGTTGCGAGGCTCTGCTGGGGTGGTGGGCCAGGGCTAGAACCCACCATCCGTCCTGGGCGCCTCGTGAGCAGCTGGTCACAGGGAGAGCCAGTAGCAGCTCTGCCCCATGTCTGCGGAGTCTTTAACAGAATCAAATTCGGAGGCACTTCCCAAGATGAGGACTCCTGAATTTCTATTATTGTTGTGTCCTCTAACACCCCATCCACTTGGGAGCCTAAACTGACCTCCTGCAGTGCTTGCCTCTGGTGAGAGTCTTGTGAGGGCTGAGGCCTGCTTGTCTTCTTTTGTTCAGAAATCAGCAGTACTGAGTTAAGATCTTCACTGTGGTGCCCATCCCTCAGGGCAACTTCACGGTTCCACATTTGGCTCACCAAATTGCACGTGATGGTCTGAAGAGGCGACTTATATTGGTCCATTGTGGGGGTTTCAGGAATTCTCTTCTTGATATCATACATTTAGATTCCATCATCTTTATGGGGAACTTGGCTGAGCCTGTAATGACATCCCATAGGATTTGACCCACACTGTGTCCTATATCCTGCTCCAACTTATTTTCAGATAGATTTTCTTCTGGGCACTTGAACCTACAGTTTTTTACCCATTGGTTTCTTTGGTTCATCAAAGTAGAGGGCCTTGAGAGTCTGCGACTCTCCTGTGCCTTCTGCTCCACTGGGAATCTCCTCTTAGTTGGCCTCGGTGTTAGGGCTAGTTGGCCATTACTCTTCGGGAACCATCCTTCCAATTGTTCCTGTGGTTCAGGGCTCTCTAAAACCTTGGGAAGATCAGACACTGGCCACTGGGCCTGCGAGTCCCCAGAGTGCTGCTGGAGTTCAAAGGAGTCTGGATTAAGGATCTGTTGGGATATTGGTACCATAGGTGGTAAGATCCTTCCACTTCCTAGATTGGTCTTCAGCAGGTGACATTCGCTGTTCTGTGGGGTACTTGCAAGAAAAGATGCTCCTATAACAGTTACTTCTGGAAAAGACTTCTCTACCTCTCCAGGTGGCGAGGAAGGTGGTGTGACTATGCGACGGACCTCAGTGTCCATCTGAGTCTCAGTCCGAATCACGGACCTCTCTGCTGTCAGAGCCCAAGTGGGGGCTGCAGCATCAGGCAGGGTCTCACGTGGTGCCAAGTGAGAAGGTACTGCTTCCTGGCTCTCTTTTTCTCTGCCATAAATGTGTGGGTTAAAGATGGTAGAGGGCTGTCTTATTAAAGGGTCAGCAAACCTGACACAAGCCACTAGGGATTCACTGTGCAGAAAGGGGAGACCCCAGTAGAGTTGCCTGAATGTCTGCCTTAATTGTACTCTCCAATTGTCAGGGTGTGGGGATCACTCAGGACCGAGGAGTTGCTCTGATATGCATTTCATGCTCCAGGAGGACTGGAAACCAGTAGAATCCTGCTCATCACCCTGAGATATAATCACGTTCCCCAAAGAATTCAAAGGGGCCTTCAAAAGACTCCAACTTTATTCCCCTCTTCCAGACCCTCAGCTCCACTTTCTTGTTGATAAACATCTCCAGCAACCTCTGGCAGTCAGCGCTGATGAAAGACAGGTAGCTGGCCTCAGCCCATTTGTTTACAGGCTCTCTGCACATTACGGATCCTGGTGAGACATGGGAAATCTGCTTTTCCTGGGACTCAGAGGGTCATGATGTCGGTAGGCTCAGGGTCTCGGTACTCATCTCCCACCAGGACAGGGAATGCCCAGGACTGTCTGGCTGGCCCAGGCCCAAGAGGGTTTTGATGGAAGAATCTGGCCAGAGGGCATGTGAACCTGGGCAAGTGTCCTTTGGAATGCTGTCCGGTGGGAGGGACTGCATTTCCTTTTGGGAACGCTGGCGATGGAGGTGCGTTGGACAGAGGAGGCTGTGGGAAAGGGAGGGAGATATTTTGTTCCCCAGATTCAGAGGAGGTGGGGAGAGAGGTGGTGGTGATGGTGACGGTGAGAAACGTTTCCAGGAGTTTGAAGGTCTAGAGTTGCTCTTTAGCAAAGGGATGGAAGTAGAGAAGGATGACAAGCTGGGGCAGGGGGTGGAGGTCAGAGATGGTGGGAACTGGGCTGGAGGAGGAGGGGGAGATAGTGGAGAGTCTGTAGTTGTATCTTCCTCATAGTCTGGACCTCACCAGGGTGGGTGATGATCTAAGAAGTCTTTCATTTTGGTGTGTTTCCTTGAGTGCTGGTGGGAGTTTGGAGAGTCCATAGTTGTATGATCTTCCTCATAACCTGGACCTCGCCAGGGTGGGTGATGATCTAAGAAGTCTTTCATTTTGGTGTGTTTCCTTAAGTGTCTGTGGGAATTCGGAGGCCCCAGTGTCAGACAGGGCCTCAGGGGACTGGGTGCAGGCAGGCTGCACAGGGCCTGCAGCCCACAGCCTCTCCAGTACCCATACATGGGCGACATGACTTCACAGTGTGCCTGATGCCCTCACCACAGTTCTGAGCTGCACTGTCCCCACCGCTCTTGCTCCAGGTCAGCTGCCAACTACCTTTGTCCCTGGGATCTTGGGATCCCCACCACCCCCCTCCATAAACTTGAGAGCCCACAGGGGGTAGACAGTAAGATCCTGTACCTGTCCACAACTAAAACCATCTTCCGAATCTCTTCTAATTCCTCCAGACATACTTGAAAGCTGTAATGAAGGAAACTGGGTCACAGGATAAAGAGAGGCCCTAGCACTTTTCAAGAGAACCCCTAAGATTTCTCTCAACAGCAGAACTCACTAAGGTCACAGGGACGTCCCACTGGCTGCCGATTGCCTGTTGGGTTGTCCCTTCTTATCATGAGGGTGCATTGTCACTTAAGTGCTGCATCCATGTTCATTTTCCTTGAGGACATTCCCTGGGTAGGTGGGGACATAGGGCAGGGACCACACAGCTAACAACTTGTTCCCACGGGTCTGAGTCCCACCTCCTTGGCCAGACACTGTGGGTCCAATCCAGTCCCATTCTTTAGCTGCTCTGGGCCTGGCTCTTAGCTGGGCATTCAGGGATGTGTCATGGCTCATTTTTCTGCCCAGAAACCTTTCCCAGGCTGTGCTTCCTGAGGGAGGCCTCTGCCACTGACCACCTTTGGGGTTTAGAAGCCAAACTCCAGGGGAAGGAGGAGAGGCGTGACCTCAAGTGCTTACCTTGTGCCATTTCTCTGCTCCTTCTCCACTTCTTACAGGGCTTTGATGGACCCTGCAAAGGCAGAAAAGACAGGCTCTGGGTATCATTTCTCAACTCTCACTCTCTAGACTAGCTACAACCTTCCATGTTCATGAATACCATGAATGTTCACTACCTCAGGAGCTCTGTGTTATTCATCCCTTTCACCTATTTCTCGAGAAGAAACATCAGGGAGGCTCTATATGAAGCCCCATGGATTCCTTCCCTCCCTGCTCTGCTGCTCAAGAATCACAAACTCAAAAGGAAAAAAAATCACAAACTCAAAGAGACATCTGCGTACCCAGCTCTGTCAGATAGGATGTGCTTTTTTGGAGTCAGTGCCCAGAAACTCTCATCAGTGACCTCTGTTGGCCACCACTGGGGAAATGCTGGGGTCAGAGACCATCAATGGGTTTGGACCCTGGCCTCCCACAGACACACCAGCTATTAAGTTCTCTTGTCTTCAGTTGCTGCTTACTAAATTTGGAGCTGATCCCAGGCGTCTCTCAGGACACCCACTGTGGTATCTTTCAGTACAAATTCCAGAGCTCAGTCCTATTCTGCCTAGGCTTGCTGCTCTCCAGAATCACCTCTTAATCCCTTCCTCAGAAAGGCTGTTCTCATCTTCCACATGAAAGGAATATATCCTGGGAAAAGTAGAGAAACACAGGAGGAAAAAACGCAGAAGAAATGCAGAAATAATGAGGGGATAATAAGGAGATAGATAGAGAACGAATGAAAGATAGAAAGTATTAAAAAGATAGAGAAAGAAATAATTAGAAAGAGAAAGAAAGAGAGAGAAAGAAAGAAAAGAAAGAAAGAAAGAAAGAAAGAAAAGAGAAAGAAAGAAAAGAAAGAAAGAAAGAAAGAAAGAAAGAAAGAAAGAAAGAAAGAAAGAAAGAAAGGAAAGAAAGAAAGGAAGGAACTAAGGAAGGAAAGAAGGAAGGAACGAAGGAAGGAAGGAAACAAGAAGCAAGCCTGTTTTCTTGAGTTTCCTGTGGTTTCTTACCTTATGGATGTTTCCAGATATTTCAGATGGTGGTACAGATGGATTCCTCTGGATAGTCGACCATATTACATAAAAGATATTCACTGCAAAAAAGATGACAAAGATTGTATTAGTCAGACATAGAATTGGTTTAGAATTCAACCAAGTAAAAATATCACTTTTCAGAGTAGAGAAAAAACTCTCCATCTGAATAGCACAACTGCCAGTAGGCAAATGAGCCCTGGACTTGAGTTTGGTGACGAAAACCTCAGACTCTTTGATTTTGTCACAAAGGACACCTGCCAGCAACAGTGGCTGTAGCAAGAGGAGGTGGATAATTGCTGCCCTTTCCTCAGCTCCTGCACCCTTCCCTGATTTTTGTACCCCTTCATAAAGACCTAGGTTAATTTCCCATTAATTCCACCTGGAACTTATTGTTCCCTGGTTTCTTTGTGATCTCAGATTGAGATATACCAACTTAATACTCTGAACAGTTCAGAGGAAAAGAAGCAATAAATATTTGACACATATGAGGACCAAAATTAAATATTAGGAATAAATCTCAATAACCCTATAATGTAATTGATTTCAATGAAAGATTTATTTTTGATCAGATACACCCTGCAGAGCAGAAACCAGCTTTCTCCGATCTCCACCCAACAGATTAATCCAGTCTCCAACCTGGCTTGTCAGAAACCCAGCCTACAAGGATCCACCCTGCAGAGACCCGCCCTTCAGAGGAGAGTATTTCAAGCCCAGGAATGCTTGAGCCACAGACACACTCGCAAAGCAGAAACCAGCTTTCCCTGTTGTGCACAGCTGCTGTGCTGCCATGCAATTTACCTCCAAATTACCGTGAATATTCTACCCACCCTTCTGAGAGAGCCCCACAAAGTAATGAGAGTATAGAGCCCGCACAGCAGAGCCTGGCAAGCTGTCCGATGCATGTTCGATATGCCAAAGACAGTAACAAAAATGCTTATTTTCCTGACCCCGAAAGAGCCCTTAATATGGCAGCAGTAAGAAAGGTGAACAAGCAGTACCTGATAAAATTTCACAGCCAATCTAGGCTGCCAAAATGAAGAAGGACTAAAATGACTGTCTGTACTGTCAATGCACATATGCTGGCATCAAAAACATATATTGAGGATCTGATGGTGCAAGCTCAAAAGATCAAGTACGATATCATTGGTCTGACTGAGACAAGGAGGCGTCAGTAGCATCATGCTGTATTTGACACCGGAGAAGAATTTTTCCTTGGAACATGCGAAAGAGGCATTGGTGGTGTTGGTGTCTTTGTCAACACAAACATGGTCATCAACATTGATTCATTTGAATACCTAACAAACCAGATAGGATGATTACACTTGAAGAGATGTGGCCCACTGCCAGCAATATCTATCTTCATTGTCTATGCACCAACATCCACCTACAAAGGAGATGAAATTGAGAAATTCTACATGGAACTGGAGGAGCTCTATAAAAAGATCACACCTTCTACAAGATCATAGTCGGTGATTTTAATGCCAAGATAGGACCAAGAAGATCGGCTGAAGAACTCCACATCGGGACCCATGGCCTAGAATGGAATGAACAGGGTGAGAGACTATCTGAGTTCATCATGTCCACCAAGACCATTCATGGGAATTCACAGTTCCAGAAGGCTGAAGCGAAACATTGGACATGGGAATCTC
The DNA here is from genome assembly GCA_021461705.1 of Cryptotis parvus. Classification (NCBI taxonomy): domain Eukaryota; kingdom Metazoa; phylum Chordata; class Mammalia; order Eulipotyphla; family Soricidae; genus Cryptotis; species Cryptotis parvus. The sequence continues at coordinate 36,615 of JAJIBD010022515.1, forward strand.
CTGGCAGACAGTTCCACAATGAAATTGACCACATCATCTTCAATCAATGGTTTTGTCTGACTGATGTTGCTATCGTCCCCCAAATTCCAAACAGGATAGGACCACCGTCTCCTTCATGCAAAATTCTCCTTCCTGCAACGGGGAGAAAAGGCTGCAAAGTTTAAGAAGAGAACTCCGAGAACGACCATTAACTGGGAACTCTGACACCATTGCAGCAACATGGGAAGATACCATCATTGACGACATCGATGATGAATCGACTGGTTCAGCACATCCAGGATTGTGCAAAGAATACCAAGAGAGAGAAAGACACAAAAGGACGCCTGTCTTCAGTAACTCTCGAGCTCATTCACCAATGTGGCAAGGCGAGAGTCTCAGGAGACCAAATGCTAACGTCCAAGCTTGCTAAACAGTGCAGAGAAGCAATAAAAGAAGACCTCAACGACAGAAGACCAGAAATACTGGAAGATGCAGCAGAAGCCAGGAAAAGCATTTGCAACGCCCGCCTGTCCTTCGCCAACTATAAGACCAAGATGACTGCCCTCTGACGCCCCTGATGGATCTATCACTTCTTCCAGAAAGGCAATAGAGAAAATTATCCATGACTTCTCTCAAATCTCTTTGATAGCCACATCCACCTGCCCACATACCAAATTCCACAGGAGGATATGTCATTCCCAATCTTCTCCCCTCTGAAATCCGACATGCCATCTCGCCAGTAAAGCAGGGAACAGCACCACGCCCAGACAAAGTCAGACCCGAACACCTGAAGAATCTGCCATTGGTACTCATCAATACACTGGCTCGGCTCTTCATACACTACCTGTCTGAATGCAAGGTGCCCTCCCAATGGAAAAGCAGAAGGATAGTTCTACAGTTCAAGAAGGGAGACATTCACGACATCGGCAACTATTGCCCCATCTGCCTGTTGTCTGTCATCTACAAGCTGTTTACACGAGTCATCCTGAACAGGATTGGCAGAACACTAGATGAAGGACAACCATGCATGCAAGCTGGCTTCCAGAAAGGATTCAGCACAATCGGCCATATCCACACAGTAACCAAGCTCATTGAGGTTTGTAGGGAGTACAAGATGCTGCTTTGTCTCACATTCATTGATTTACTGAAAGCCTTTGACTCTGTGGAGACTGAAGCGGTCATCGAAGCCCTAGCTAAACAGGGTGTTCAAACTCAATACATCAAGATCCTTCGTGAGCTGTATTACAGATTCACCACCAGGATCTCACCATTCTACAAAGAAATGGTCATTTATGTCAAAAGAGGGGTTCAACAGGGTGATACCATTTCACCAAAACTCTTCAGCGCCATCCTCGAGATCATCATGCGACAATTAGAATGGGAAGGAATGGAAGTGAAGATAGATTGTCAGCAACTACGCCACCTCTGCTTTGCTGATGACATCGTTCTAATAACACCAAACATTAGCCAAGCGGCAGAAATGCCGGCTGATTTCGACCGAGAATGTGGAAAGATAGGTCTACAGCTGAATCTCAACTAAAATATGTTCATGAAAAATGAACTAGTTCCTGAGGCCCCATTCCCTCTACATGGAACAAACATCTCTGAATGCAGCAGTTATGTGTACCTAGGTCGAGAAGTCAACATGATGAATGACCTAAAACCTGAGCTGCGCAGGAGGAAGAGAGCGGCATGCAATGCCTTCAAAGGCATTGAAGAAATAGCTAAAAGGACAAAGAACCTTTGGCTCTGGGCACATCTCTTTGACTCTACCATTCTCCCTGCATTAACATACGCCTCAGAGACCTGGGCCCTACGAAAGCAGGATGAGAATGCTATTCGGGTCTCCCAGAGAGGAATCGAAAGAGCTATGCTTGGAATATCACACCTCACTCAAGTGAGAGAAGGAATCCAGAGTTCTGACCTCCATCGCTATTACAGAATCAGGGACGCTGTCTCGTTTGCCAAGGCATCGGAAATCAGATGGGCTGGACATGTAATGCGATTTAGAGACAACTGCTGGACTAGAGCCATTACCGACTGGATCCCACGGGATGTCAAAAGATTACGTTGCTGCCCACCTACAAGATGGTCAGACTTCCTTTTAAAGACCCTGAAGGAACGGTTTGAGGCTCTTCATATTCCTGAATCAACCAGATGCAATTGGGCTACATTGGCACGTGATAGGGTCCAATGGAAATGTTACTGGCACCTGCTCAAGCAAATCGATGAATAACGGGATTCAAGTGATGAAGTGATCAAGTGATCAAGTGATTTATTTTTGACAAAAACTGTCAGATAGAAATTAAACCTAGGGCCAGAGCGATAGTCCAGCGGGTAGGGTGTTTTCCTTGCATGCAGCTGACCGGGTTCGATCCCTGGCATCCTATATGTCCCCAGAGCACAGCCAGAACTAAGTCCTGAGTGCAGAGCCAGGAGTAACCCCTGAGCATCACCGGGTGTGACACAAAAAGCAAATATGCATGCATGAATGAATGAATGAGCAAACAAATAAATAAATAAGTAATTAAATAAGTAAAACCTAAATGTATCTGTATAGGAAATTGACAGACATTGGAAAAGATTTTTTCAATAATTAAAAGAATTGAATAAAATGACTAACATATTTGAGTTAATGGATAAATAGAATGCTTTGCATCAGTCGATAACTAAGACTGAATATCTTTGTTTTTTGTTTTAGGAGTTTGCACCCCACTGTCTTGTGCTCAGAGCTTACTCTCGGTTTGGCACTCAGATGGATCACTCCTGATGCTGCTCAGGTAACATACGGGTGATAGGATTGAGCCTGGTTTTACCTCATGCAAAATCAGTACCTTTTCCTTGGTTCCAGTTCCTAAATGTCTTTTAAATTATGCAAACAACCACTCAAAAAAAAAAAGAAAATTGAAAAATGAGCAAAAAACCACAAACTCTCAACAAATGTTGATGATCTTGATCCCTAGAGAACATGCTCTCTGCTATGAGACAGCCAAGTTCGAAATAAATATTTTAAAATGGGTCAAAATATTACATATTAGTTAAGAAAAATGGTTTAGAGTAAACTCTGAGTCAAAGGAGACTTTCTAATGGATACTAAGAAAACTTACCATCAAAAATTGTGCAGTGCAGTTAAAGCAATATGTAGATTAAGTGATCTTTATAAGTAGATACAACAAAAAAAATCTCATGAACTCAGCATTTATTATAAGAAGTTTGAGAAAGTACAGCAATAGTAAGTTCAAATGGCAGAAAGTGAAACGTTATAAAGTTAGAAACACAGTTTGCTTTTCTGTCTTTTTTTTTTTTTTTTTTTTTTTTTGGGCCTCACAAGATGGTGCTCAGGGATTGCTCCTTCTCTACTCTCAGGAATTAATTATTCCTGGCAGTTCTCGGACCTTGTGGGTGCTAGAGATCAATTGCGGTTGGCTGTATAATCCCTGTCTTTCTGGTTTCATGAAATTTAATTTCATAAAACAAATTGAAACAGGATCATTAAATTCCCTGGCTTGGATTTTGGTAAAATAAATTTAGAAACAAACAGAAATAAAATGTAAGGAAGGATGAAAGAGCCATGCAGATAGTCAGAGGCCTGGGCTGGAGCACACACCTGGCATGCGCAGGGACCTGGGTTCATTATTACCCCGGACAGCCATGAAAAGCCTCAGCACTCTGAGATGTCAACGCATAAATGAGAAAGCCACAATCTACAAAAATAAGAATATAGCAGTTGATATAAGAAAAATAAAGGTCGGGTTATGTTTGGATTTAATTACGGATAGGAAAAAATGTAGAAAAAGTACTAGGTGATATCATTGATAAAAATGAACTTAAAGCTTTAATGTTCTTATTATTATTCAGTTAATTAGGTCTTCTATGAAATTGCTCCCGCTGGGCTCAGCAGCAAGTGGCTGGGCAGCAGCAGCGGCAGCTAATGGAGGACGGGATGTGGGCGCTGTGCACTGCTCAACATGGTTCAGATGATATCTCACCCACATGAGATGTCCTGTCCCAGCTATTAGAATGGCTGTCACTGAAACACAGGTGATGAGTTCTGGTGAATAGGTGGGGGAAGGGACCACGTGTGCACTGTTTTGGGACTATCAATGGTTTATTCCTAATAAGCAGCATCTGGAAACAACCCGAGTGCCCTATAACCCATGAGCCAACTGGCAATTATACACACAATAGAACAGACTATCAGAAAACATGAACTCCTATGACTCACTGCAATGACATAGATGGAAGTGGAGGGTATTCTGCAGACTCAAAGGGAGAAGGACAGATACCAAATGATCTGTCTCATGTAGAATATAAGGAAACAGTACAGGAATAGCAAAACACCAAGGATGTCGGACTATGACAGTCAACCCAGAAAACTGAATTTGCTGAATGGAAAAGAGGGTGGTGAAAGGGAGCCTAGAGAGAATGGAGACAAGCTTGAACTCTGGTGCTGGATGTGGTGTAGGAATATCATATAACAAAACACTACTCCTAACAGTATTATAAATGACAGTGCCAAAGTAATTATCTTGGATCTGGGTTCCTGGAAGAGCTGCCTAACCCTTGTACATTGCTAAGTGATATGAGCACAGGCAGCACCTTATCCTAATGAGGGGAGTATGATAAGCCATGGATGAGGCATGGTGAACAGGGAGTCCAGGCAACAGGCAGAAGTTTGGGATTTTACCTTCTTCTCTAGAAGTACCGAGTGATCCACTGGCTCCACCTCTGAACTCCTGGGCCAAGTGCACAGCACCCATATGCGAGTCCTCCATTAGCAGTTGCTGCTGCTGGGCTCCTTCCTGATGATCCCCAGTGGGAGGGTGCAAGTCCCACCCCTTTACTTCCTGATTACATCCTAGCTGGGGGCATTCTGGGTAGTTCCTCTTTGCTTTGCAGGTCACAAACCACCCTTCTTGTTGTCCCCAAGGTATACGCTTGCCTGTCTACACACCATCACCTGAGTCAACCTCCTCAGTGAGCCATTCGTGCCTAAGGGTGCCACTGAGCACCAATCACAGGCCTCTCCTTCCTGAGGGAAGGTCAGTAAACTGGAATGCTCTTGAGTTTTGAAGATAAAATGGTTTAATAAATATGAAGTGTCTGATGTTGTCATTGACATTGTTTTCTTGAAGCAGCTCCAGTTTCCGTGGGAAAGAGGACTAGAATAAGGAAGGTCCGGGTGACCTGACAGAATGCCCAACTGAGAAGGTACCCGTCATGCATGGTGGCTTCATCTGTGTCTTTTTAGGGTGAAACAAGCATTCCTATGAACCCTAAACAAAGCGTGTTGAAATATAAGACCAAGGACACCAGGTTATGCTTTTGATTTTATGTCCTCTTTTATTACCACATCAGTGTCTTTATCTATCCTTTCTTAGATATATTCAAGGAGAGACATTTGTCTCTCCTTGACCCATAATTTGAGTTAGTAAAATAGGGCTACTCTGGGGACATGTGATGCTGTGGTTCAAACCTGGGACTCGCACATACTAAGAATGCATCAGTCTTCTGAGTTTGCTCCCTCCCTCACACTTAATTAGATTTTTCTTGATTGTATCGCCAAGAGGTACAATGTCACAAAGCTCTTCATGATTGACTTGTGGTCGTACATATTTGAGTGTTTTAGCACCCATCTCTTCACCACTGTCTACTTCCCTCCATCAGTGTCCATGTGTTTCCTCCTGCCCCCATGCCTGCATCTATTTCAATTTTTTTTAACTTTTTGCACTTTAGTTTGTGATACTGTTACTGAAATAGCATCATGCAAACCACTTACTCCTTTCAGCACCCAGTTCTTGTCCAGAGTGACCTTTTACTACCTATCATTGACATAGTCTATTTCTCATTTGCTTCATGGGTCCCATCTTTGACTTAATTGATCTTTCCCTATCTAGTAAGATTATGACTGAGGAATGATCCTCCTGGCTTTGTTACTATTTTCTTTTAGGTAATATTCCTCCTGTTGTGACTGCAATCATTCTGTATCTGTTCTCTCCCTTTGACTTGTTTTACTTGGAATGATACTCTTCATTTCTATCCATGTATCAGAAAATTTCATGACTTCAATTTTTCTAATGATTGTGTAGTATTCCATTTGGTAGACACACCATAGCTTCTTTATCCATTCATTTGTTCTTGGGCACTTCCTAATGCCATGCAGAAAGGCAAGTCAAATGGATTAAGGCCTCATTATCGTACCTGAATCCATAAGATACATAGATATATTTGGTTGTATTCCATAGGTGTACAGGTCTGTCTCTATAACAATACTATGTCATTTTAATTACTAAACTTTGTAGTACAGTTTGAAGTTGGGGAAGGTGATACCTCCCATCTTTTTACCAAGGATTGCTATAGCTATTCATGGGTGTTTATTATTCAATACAAATTTCAGGAGTGTTTGGTCAATTTTTTGAAGAATATCATTCATATCATGTTGGATGACAGATTTAGCTAATATGGGAGCTTTGGTGTTTTGCCCACTCACAGCTTAATCTATTTAATCCAAGGTTCATTCTAATGAGACCTCTCTTCTATGTAAACACTGCTAGAGGGTGTGGCAGTTACAGAAGTCACATTGACTGAATAACTTCTGACTTATATATCTACTAAGACTTCTATGTTTTCTAGATTGGGCACAGCTCCTCTTTATACCCACTGCACCCAGTGTGGGACAGTTAGAATTTACCAGGATACTACCACCCTGGCTACATTGAATCTATAGGAAGGCTATCAGAAGGACCATACTAGTTTGCTCTCAAGCAGGCAAGTGTGACCCTTTTAGTATATGGAGAACAAGATACTCAGAGTCACCCTGGTGCAGATAATAAATAAGAAGGACCTTGTGGGTACCACCTAGATTACATGAAGCTCATGAAGTTAAGATGTATTACTTTATATCAGCCCTCTCTCTCTCTTTTTTGCTTTTTTGGGTCACACCTGGTAATGCTCAGGGTTTATTCCTGGCACTGTACTCAGGAATTAATCCTGGCGCTCCTCAGGGACCATATGGGATGCCAGGGATCGAACCCAGGCCGGCACAGGCCAGCCGCGTGCAAGGCAAATGCCCTACCTTCTGGACGATAGCTCAGCCCCCCCCTCTTCTTCTTCTTCTTCTTCTTCTTCTTCTTCTTTTTTTTTTTTTTGCTTTTTGAGTCACACTCGGCAATACTCAGGGGTTACTCCTGGCTCTGTACTCAGTAATTACTCCTGGCGGTGTTCGGGGACCATATGGGTTGCCGGGGATCGAACCCTGGCCAGCATGGGCCAGCTGCATGCAAGACAAACGCCCTACCCGCTGGGCCATCGCTCTGGCCCCTATCTCTCTCTATTTTACATAAGAGATAATCTAAGGATTAGTCCTTGGCATAATCTTTGTTTATACCTGCAATAGGGTGTTTACAGCCCTTCTACACTCTGTTTAGAGTTCTTTGTTGACATGACCCTCCCGTTGGATTACTTTGGTTCATATAAGGGGACCTGCGTTTTGCTCCTTGGCTTTTTGCTCCTTCTTTTTGAGTAGGACTCCTCTCGGGTGAGATCCTCTTTCTTTGGTGGGAGGCACAGGTTCTTTTGTATGGTCTAAGTTCGGACCAGAGCTAGAGTTCATTCATTACATTGGAGTAAAGCCTTTTTTGGAACTGTGCCAGACTTATGAGTTTTCATCTGTTTTCCCGATGTCCTCGGAGGTAGAAGAGAACTTCAGTCCTGACACTGTCGGGGTCCCAGGCTGCTTCCCCGACAGTATCCCCATAGGGACTGCATTGAATCTGTATAAAGCTCTAGAAGGTATTACCATTTTAACACTGTAACTTCTCCCAATCCATGAGCAGGGAATGTTTCTCTATTTCATTTTGCACTCTTTTGTTTCTTGTAACTTTCTTTGTATGGTCCTTTACAACCTGCTTGTTTATATGAAAGAGAAACACTTTTGAACCTCAGAAGAAACAGTCACCAAGATACACACACAGCCTACCGATAGGGAAAGATTATTTACCCAATACCCATCTGATCAGCGCTTAATATCAACAACTTACAAGAACTTTACAAGAAAAAAAATCCCACCCCATTGAAAAATGGGGAGAAAAATGACAAAAAATTTCCAGAAAGAAGACATTTGAATGCCCTAAAGGCATATGAAAAAGTGCTCTTCACCATTAATGGTCATGGAGACACAAATTAAAACTACAATGAGAAAATGAGATAATGAAACTCAGACACACCAGGCAGGGCTGCTTTTCACTCTCCCTGTGTTCAGCTGAGGTGCCTGGGAGGGAATGCGAGTTTTAACTCTGGTATGCCATCCCAACAGAATCTTGCAAGAAGCCAGAGGAACTCCCACACCATGAGCGCTGCCATTTTCAACATCCAGACTCCACAGCTCATCAGAACTCCAACCAAGAGAAAAGTCGATCTCTCCCCATTGCTGTGCATCAGTAAATGCATGAGATGAGAGCCTAGTACTGACAGTATACCATCCACATGGCAGAACCTGGAAAGCTACCTGTGTTGAATTTGATATGCCAAAACCCAATAACAATTATAGCCCTCATTCTCATGACCTGAAGGCATGGTCTGAGGCTCTTCGTGTTCCTGGAGTGAGCAAATTCCTTGGGCTACCCTAGCTCATGACAGGATGTATGGAGATGTTACTGGTGCCCATTCGAGCAAATAGATAAACAATGGGAATACAAGTGAAACAAGTGAGTGATACAAATGAATGAGATAACATCTCCCACCAAGAAGACTGGCACACATCCCAAAAAAGCAAGAACAACCAGTGCTGGCTTGGATGTGGAAAGAAATAGACTCTCATTCTACTATTGGTGGGATTGCCAACTAGTCCAGTCCTTTAGGAAAACAATACAAACAATGCAAAAAACTTGATACTGATCTTCCATTTGACCCATCAATACCTTTCCTGGGAATATACCCTGGAATCTCCAAAATATTGAGCAGAAACACTATCTGATTTTCAACAGTCATCACAGAACTATTTATTCACAACAGCCAGAATCTGGAAACAACCTGAGTGCCTGAAAACAGAAGACTGGATAAAGAAATGATGGCACATATACACAATGGAATACTATGGTGCTGTCAGGCAAATGAAGTCATGAAATTTGCCAACAAATGGATGGAAACGGAGAATAAAGATGAGAAGGGAGGCACAGTGGCAGAGGCATGTTCAGACTAACCTCTCCACCGCATTCTGCCCTACCAGATCGAAATTGTATTGCGGGGAAGGCGTTTACCTTGCACATGACGCAAGTGAGTCAATCCCTGGCATCATGTATGGTCCCTAAGCAGTGCCAGGAGCAATTTCTGAGACCACAAGGAGGAGTAACCCTGAGCGTCTCCTGGTGTGACCCAACGGAGCAAAAAAAATGAATAAAATGCGATAAAAATAAGAATGTCTGGGAATGAACATCTGAATCTGCTGTGCCTTAGATAAGACAGAAATACGACAGTCAGATGTCCTTTTGATATGCTGTGTCCTGCTCTATGGGTTGAAAAGAGTATGTATTGTCTGCTTTTCCAGTGCTAAGGGTTCCAAGTGTCTTGAGCCTGTGAATCCTCAGCACTGTATGACAGAGTTATTGTGTGTGTGAATATACTGAAAGTATCTGTCTGTCTCTGTGCATCTTGGTCGGCAGGACAGCTACAGCCGGGGCAGGCCTGGAGGCCTGACCACCTAAGTGATGCAAACACGAGCAAATGAGTCTGTTTTAAGTAATCAAGAAACTCAAGCATGTGTAATCAAGCAGAAGCACCTCAAGTGGAACGAAAAACCAGAATACTCACCCCATAAAGGGTTAATAGAAGATACATAAAACACTGGCAGAACTTTTACAAGAACAAATCCAATCCCATCAAAAATGTGGAGAACAGAAACTACCTTGAATTAGAAATCAAAATGGCAAAAGGCACATGAAAAAATGCTCTACATTAAGAATCATTAGGGAGATGTGAAACAAAACAATGATAAAATACCACCTCAATTAGAGTTTTAGTATCACTTGTATCACTTGTATGGCTTGTATCACTTGTTTTCCCATTGATCATCGATTTGTTCAGGTGGGGCAGAGCTGCTACCGGCTCTCCCTGTCCCCAGCAGATCACGAGGAGCCCAGGAGGGAAGACAGTTCCTAGCCCTGGCCCGCCACCCCAACAGAGCCTCACAAGAAGCCAGAGGAACCCCCACACCATGGGGCTGCCATTTTCCACAACTAGACTCCCTACTCATCAGAACTCCACCCTTATATTTTTTCACTTTTTTAAAATGTATTTTGTCATACCACTGTGAGATATACAATTACAAAGATATACAATTAAAAAGTTCATATTTGGGTTTTGGTATACAGTGTTCCAGCACCCATCCCTCCACCAGTGCCCATCTCCCACCACCAACTACCCAGTTCCCTCCCCACTCCCCCAGCCCGCCTCCATGGCAGGTTCTTTATTTCTTTCCCTTTCTCTCTCTTTCTCTTTTCCTTCCCTTCCAGACTATGGATTACAGATCACTTGATCACTTGAATCCCGTTATTCATCGATTTGCTCGAGCGGGCACCAGTAACATTTCCATTGGACCCTATCACGTGCCAATGTAGCCCAATGGCATCTGGTTGATTCAGGAATATGAAGAGCCTCAAACCATTCGTTCAAGGCCTTGATAAAGTATGACCATCCTGTAGGTGTGCAGCCACGTGATCTTTTGACATCCCTTGGGATCCAATCAGTATTGGCTCTAGCCCAGTGGTCGTCTCCAAATCACATTACATGTCCAGCTCATCTGATTTTCAATGCATTGGCAAACGAGATAGCATCACTGACACTGGAACAGCGACGGAGGTTGGAGCTCCGAATTCCTTCTTTCACTTGAGTGAGGCGTGATATTCAAAACATAGCTCTTTCAATTCCTCTTTGGGAGACCCGAATAGAATTCTCATCCTGCTTTCGTAGGGTCCAGGTCTCTGAGGCATATGTTAGTGCAGGGAGAACGGTGGAGTTGAAGAGATGTACCCGGAGCCAGAGTTCTTTGTCTTTTTTAGCTATTTCTTTGATGTTTTTGAAGGCATTCCATGCTGCTCTCTTCCTCCTGCGCAGCTCAGGTTTTAGGTTGTTCATCATGTTGACTTCTTGACCTAGGTATATGAGGGAAGAAAAACGGCAGGCAGGCTTAATAAGCCACAGGGCTTCCATATTGCTATGGAGAGTTACCGAGGGCTTGACATTACCCCCTTTTTGGCCGTGGGAAGGACATCTGGGCAAAAGAAAAACAGCAGCCTATCAGCGGTATTTATGGGAACTGCTCGGGTGCGGGCAGGGCGTAGTAACATTTAGGACATCCCAGAGACATATTAAATAACTTGTCTGTGCAACTTAAGTTGTGTTTCTCCTTGAGTTATGTTTTTCTTTGATTTTTTAAACTTAAGTACGTGGAAATTATAACGCAAGCAATGCCTATATAATTTAAAGCTTTTCCTTACTCAGGGTCTTGCCTTGGCCTCCGTGCCTAAGAGCTTGACCCCAGCTAGCTGGCTTAATAAACTCCTCTTGCCTTTTGCATTACTGGTTGGTTTCTTTTGTAATTCCTAAGAACTTGCGACTCCAGACCCTAACATTTGGGGGCTCGTCTGGGATCGCTATCTGTGGGACTCACAAACAACCACTGGTATAGGAGTTACCACGGCCTCTCGAGAATCTGCCTAGGGCAGAATCTGGGCGGGGTTGGACCACGCAGACAGAACTAGGTTCCAGGGACCGCGGTAGGAAAGGTTGGCCGCTCTCCTCTGGGAAGACTAGGCTCTCATTGGAAGAATGAGGTCCTCATCTGGGAGAACGAGGTCCTCATCTGGGAGGATGAAGGTCCTCATCTGGGAGGACGAGGTCCTCATCTGGTGCCTAGGCAATTTGGCTTTTGGAACCAACTCCGGAGACTCCATTGTTAACAACTACGGGAGACGTCCCTGAAGAATATCATCCCCGGCAGTCTAAGTGGACGCCGTTTGGGCTTATACCAAGTAAAAATCTAGATCAGACATGTTTGTTCCATTGATAGTGAATGGGGCCTCTGGAGATAGTTCGTTTTTCATAAGCATAGTCTTGTTGAGATTTAGCTGTAAAACTATATTTCCACATTCTCAGTCAAAGTCGGCCAGCATTTGTGCTGCTAAGCTAATGTTTGGTGTTATTAGAATGATGTCATCAGCGAAGCAGAGGTGGTGTAGTTGCCGACCGACTATCTTCACTGCCATTCCTTTCTATTCTAATTGTCACATGATGTTCTCAAGAGTGGTGCTGAAGAGTTTTGGTGAAATGGTATCACCCTGCCGAACCCTTCTTTTGACATTGATGATCACTTCTTTGTAAAATGGTGAGATCCTGGTGATGAATCCGTAATATAGCTCATGAAGTATCTTGATATATTGGGTTTGAACACCCTGTTTGGCTAGGGCTTCGATGACCGCTTCAGTCTACACAGAATCAACGGCTTTCTTTAAATCAATGAACGTGAGACAGAATGGCATCTTGAACTTCCTATAAACTTCAATGAGCTTGGTTACCATGTGGATATGGTCAATTGTGCTTAATACTTTTCGGAATCCAGCTTGCTCGCATGGTTGTCCTTCATCTAATGTTCTGCCAATCCTGTTCAGGATGACTCGAGTGAACAGCTTGTAGATAACAGACACCAGCCAGATGGGGTGATAGTTGCCAATGTCATTAATGTCTCCCTTCTTGAACAGTAGAACTGTCCTGCTGGTTTTCCATTGGGAGGGCACTTTGCATTCAGACAGGGAGCATGTGAAGAGCCGAGCCAGTGTATTGATGAGTACTGAAGGCAAATTCTTCAGGTGTTCGGGTCTGACTGTGTCTGGGCCTGATGCTGTTCCCTTCTTTACTGACGAAATGACATGTCGGATTTCAGAAGGGAGAACGTTGGGAACAACATATCCATCCTGCAGAATTTGGTATGTGGAAAGTTGGACATGGTATTAAAGAGATCTGAGTAGAAGTCATGGATAATCTTCTCCATTGCCTTTTGGAAGATGTGATAGATCCATCAGGACATTTAAGGGCAGTCATCTTGATCTTATAGTTGGCGAAGGACAGGCAGGCATTGCGAATGCTTTTCCTGGCTTCTGCTGCATCTTCCAGTATTTCAGATCTTCTCTCTTTGAGGTCTTCCTTTATCGCTTCTCTGCACTGCTTCACAAGCTTGGATGTTAGCATCATGTCACCTGAGGCTCGCGCTCTGCCACATTGGCGAATGAGCTTGAGAGTTTTTGAAGACAGGCACACTTTTGTGGCTTTTACTCTCTCAGCATTCTTCGCACAATCCTGGAGGTGCTGAACCAGTCATTTGTATTCTTCATCAATGTCATCAATGATGGTATCTTCCCATGTTGCCGCAATGGTGCCAAAGAGTTACAAGTTGGTTGTCGTTCTCTTCTTAAACTTTGCAGCCTTTTCTCCCCCATTGCCTGAAGTAGAATTTTGCATGAAGGAGATGGTGGTCCGATCCTGTTTGGAATTTTGGGACGACAGCAACATGCAGTCAGCCAAAACCATTGATTGAAGATGATGTGGTCAATTTCATGGTGGAACTGTCGACCAGGGGATCCCATGTCCAACGTTTTGATTCAGCCTTCTGGAACTGTGAGTTCCCATGAATGGTCTTGGTGGACATGATGAAATCAGATGTCTCTAACCCTGTTCATTCCATTCTAGGCCATGGGTCCCTATGAGTTCTTCAGCCGATCTTCTCAGTCCTATCTTGGTATTAAAAATACTCACTCTGATCTTGTAGAAGGTGTTATCTTTTTTATAGAACTTCTCAAGTTCCATGTAGAATTTCTCAATTTCTTCTTCCTTGTATGTGGATATTGGTGCGTAGACAACAAAGACAGAAACTGCTGGCAGTTTCAAGGTTTTACTTAAGAAAAACGATGCATAAAATCCAGCATAATAACTTCTCTGTGCTTGTGCACTGGCCCTGCTGACAGTTTTTCAAGTTCCTCTCTACTGTGGAAACTAGAAACAATCCATCCTTCAAGGGATGGCAAGCCAAGAAAATAAAACACTCTGAATACCTCCAAGGGTTGAAAGTTCAGGAATATGCCAGTGCTAAAGTTTTGTCCCTCAGGCAAAGCTGTAGACAGGAACAAAAAGCATCTTTGAGGATCTGTATTTGATTACTGTATCACTGTCTTCCCGTTAATCATTGATTGGCTCAAGCGGGCACCAGTAACACCCAGTGATGCTCAGGGGTTTTTCCTGGCTCTGCTCTCAGGAATTATTCCTGGTGGTGCTTGGGGGATCATATGGGATGTCAGGTATCGAACCCAGGCCAGCATGGGCCGGCTGCATGCAAGGCAAACACCCTACCCGCTGGACTATCGCTCCAGCCCCACATTTTAATCCTTTCAATATCTTTATGAACAATTCTATGTTTTAAATGTCTTTCCTGACTGGATAAATCTAGAAAAGCTGAAAATCCAGGAGGGTGCATGAGCTGGCGAAGGGGCTGTAACTATCCACTTCCCTCTTGCTGCCACCACCGTTGCTTGCGCTTGTTCTTTGTCACAAGGCCCCAGGGCAGCTGATGAGTGTCTGAGGTTTAATACCCCAAATTGAAGCCCAGGCCTCAGTGGCCTACAGATAGCCTTGGATTCAGATGGAGAATTGTTTTACTCTAAAAAATCTTCTTACTTGGTTCAATTCAGTTTCCCCTAAATGAGGGACTTAGGCCATCTTTCCCATCTTTTGTGTAGCAGTATATTCTTTGCAATTCTGCCCTTTATCCATCTGTACCATCACCAGAAACACGTAGAAACATGCATAGGTCAAAAACCATGGGCACTACAAGAAAACATGCTTCTCTCTTCTCTTTTGATGTGGGTGCTCTCCAGTCATACTTGCACCTGGGTGGGGTTATTTCTGGTCTGCTTTGTGTCTGGCTCTGAGACAGGAATAAAAGGATGTTTGAAGGATCCCTTCCCTCCCTGCTGTGCTGCTGAAGAAACAGTATGTAATTGGCCTCTGGGTACCCAGCTCTGTCAGGTAGGAATTACAATGTCAGCAGATAAAACAATTTGATCAAGGCTGTGCTATAGTGCAGTCGGAAGAGCACCTGCCTTACATGCAGTCAATTCTGATTCGATTCTCCACAGTCCATAAGGTTTTCCAATCTTCCAGGAGTGATTCCTGAGCACAGTGCATTAAGATCTGAGCATCTCTGGGGATCAAAAATGCAAAATATAATGAATAAATCAAAAGTGAAATAGAAAATAAAAAGCAATTTGTTCAGTCAGTATAATTCACGATCACAATCACGATCTTCCTATTAATCATCTATTTGCTAGAGCGGGCACCAATAATATCTCCATATGTCCTGTCTCATGCTAGGAGAACCCAAAGGCATCTGCTTGCTCCGGGAACACAAAAGAGCCTAAAACCATTATATTAGGTCACGGGAATGACCTAATATAAATGTTACTGGTATTTGGCATATCAAATACTATACTGAACAGCTTGCCAGGCTTGCCGTGCGGGTTATTTTTAAAATAACAACCAATAAAAAAGCACCTTAAGATACAAAAAATAGTATCATAATATACTGTTTAAAATGACAATCATTTGGGCAGAGAGAATGTACAGCAGGTAGGGCACTTGCTCTGGACAGGGCCCACAAGTTGGATCTACAGCATCCCAGAGCCCACAGGAGTGGTTCCTGAGTGCAGAGGCAGGAATAACCCCTGAGCAGGTGTGGCACAAAAACTAAAGGAAAATTCTAAATGATAACCAAATTTTTCTGACAGATTCAATGCTAAATGAAAACTCAATCTTAATACTTAATTCATCAAGCCCCTTGACAACTCATCAATTCCTATGTTTAAAATAAGCAAATATCTGTACATATACATATGTATAAAGATAGGATGAATGACTTCATTCATGAGCACATTTCCCTTAAGAGCGTCAGCATCACTGTGACTAGGTTGACAGCACCTAGGTGCTCTAAATGCATCTGTGAAACGAGGTTTATAGCACACTGTAAGGAGCAAAAGCATCAGTGTGACAAGGTTCAGAGTACCCGGCCGTATGGAATGTGTCAGTGTGAAGTGGTTCACAGAACCGCACAGTACTGAAGGTGTCAGTGTGACGAGGTATACAGCACACCGCGGGTACTGAAGAGGTTCAGAGCACCCGTACTGAAGGCATCAGCATGATGAGGCTCAGAGCACCCCGCGGTAGTGCAGGCGTGTGATAAGATACAGAGCACCCCACAGTTACTGAGGTGTCAGTGTGACAGGTTGAGAGCAACCCACGTGTACCTAAGGCATCCGCGTGATTATGTTTAGAGCACCCCTTTCTGTATCACTGTCTTCCTGTTCATCATCGATTTGCTTGAGCGGGCACCAATAACATCTCCATATGACCTGACTCATGCAAGTAGAGCCCAAGGGCACCTGCTTGCTCCAGGAACATAAAGAGCCTCAAAACCATTCCATCAGGTCATGGGAATGAGGTCTATAATTGTTACTGGTATCTGGCATATCAAATACGACATGGGTAGCTTGCCAGGCTCTGCCGTGCAGGTAGCATATTCTTGTAGTCATCTCAAAATCCAGCATTTATTGATGAACTGTGCGGCCACAAGCAGAGCCAGGCTGTGATAGGCTGGTCTGTTGGGTGGAGTTCTGACAAGGGGAAGTCCGGATGTGGAAAATGGAGGTCCTCATGGAGTGGGGGGGTCATCTGGCTTGTTGTGAGGCTCTGGGCTGGATTAAAAAAGACTGCAGCAGGGTGGATCTCAATGAGCCGGGCTGTGATAGGCTGGTCTTCTGGGTGGAGTTCTGAGGAGGGGGAAGTCTAGATGTGGAAAATGGAGGTCCTCATGGAGTGGGGGTCGTCTGGCTTGTTAGAGCACCCCACGGTCCTGAAAATGTCAGAATTCAGAGCATTCTGACACGGTACTGAAAGTGTCAGAATTCAGAGCATTCCCAGGTTAATGAACGAGTCAGTGTGATAAGGTTCAGAGCACCCGCAGGGTACTGAAGTCATCAGTGTGACAA
This sequence comes from Cryptotis parvus, assembly GCA_021461705.1. Taxonomy (NCBI): domain Eukaryota; kingdom Metazoa; phylum Chordata; class Mammalia; order Eulipotyphla; family Soricidae; genus Cryptotis; species Cryptotis parvus. The sequence continues at coordinate 53,678 of JAJIBD010022515.1, forward strand.
GGTTCAGAGTATCCCTCCGGTACTGAAGGTGTCAGCATAATGAGGTTCACAACACTCTCGGGGTATCGAAAGTGTGAGCGTGACAAGGTTAGGAGCATCCTGCAGGTACTGAAGGAGTCAGTTAGACGAGGTTGAGCACAATCTGCATGCACTGAAGGCGCCAGCATGAAGAGGTTCAGAGAACACTGCCAGTGCTGCAGGCATCAGTGTGAAGAGGTTCTGAGCACTCTCAGGGTACTGAAGCATCAGCATGAGGAGGGTCAGAGCTCCCGCTGGTACTGAAGGTCCCCACCACTGGGCACTTCCTGGAACTTCACAAACTTCACTCTTGAATGGGTCACAGATGCTGGTGGCTGATTGGGGCAATGCAAATTTCAGCTAGATGCTGGACTTTCTCAAACTTAAAAAGTTTGATGCCCTTGCTAGATTTAAGTGCTAGTCCCCTACTTGTGTTTGGTCGAAACTTAACTATCCAGGGAAGGAGCCAGTTTCCCCTTCTCTTCCTGGGCAGCTCTTCTCAGGCTGGAGCTGCAGCATCTGTGCATCTGCTCATTCTCCCTGGTTACTGATCAGTCCTGATATCTGGTTGGTTGTAGATGATGTCTGCGAGGCTCGTAGTCACGCCCAATGGGTCGTTGGAGGTGTGGGGGATGACAGGAGGGGCCTCAATCCCCACTCCAAGCCCAACCAGCACACCCACAGCAACCCACGTGTTTGCTGGCCCTAGAAGTGATAGTGACACTGGCCAGGGACGGAGCCATCTTCTCCTTCTCTTTGTGCCCTGGACAGCTCTCGCAGGCAGGAGCTGCAGCAGCTGTGCATCTGGTCATTTTCCCGGGTCACTGATCAGTCCTGGTGCCTGATTGCTTGCAGATGATGTCTACAAGGCGCGTGGTCATGCCCACTGGGTTGTTGGAGGTGGGGGAATTAGGGAGGGCCTCCAATACCCTGCTCCAAGCCAGGCTGGTGTGCCCACAGCAATGCTCCTGTTTGCTGGCCCTAGAAGCAATAATGGCGATGGCCAGGGACAGGGCCAGCTTCCCCCTCGCTGCTTCATGGGCTGCTCTCCAAGGCAGGAGCTGTAGCAGCTGTGCATCTGCTCATTGCTGGTCTGAGAAGCAATGATGAACCTGGCCAGGGAAGGAACCAGTTTCCCCCTCTCTTTGCTTCCTGGCAGCTCTCTGCAGGCAGGACCTGTGGCAGAGGTGTGTCGGTCATACTCTCGGTGGTACTGATCTATTCTTGAACTTCATCTGCTTGAGACACTGTCCCACGTACCTGAGATTTGCCAATCTATGAAGCTCTAATAGATTGGACTGGGACCAGAGATCATTTACCCGCTGGATGCTTCATGGAACCAGAAGGAGCTGTGCAGTTTCTGTTTCTTGGTTTCTTTGGAAATTTACTCATGAGTTCTGGTTCATGGCTAGTGCTGATCAGTTGGTGCTGAGCAATTCATTACAATTGAATTGTAGACCACAAGTCTCCAAACGTATCAAGATGACATCACTGGATGCTAGAGATCGTTGTAGTGCACTCGCAGATTGTTCTGCAAGAGGCTGATGTAGCTGAACTTGTCCTTAGGCCTTTAGGACCAGAGCAGGACATCTGCTGTTTCACCAGCACTGTTTGGGACACCTCACCCACCACTGCTGCTCCCTGTGGATCTGTTGGATTTAAACAGCCCCTCTCCTGTAGCTGCCACCTGATGCCAGGGACAGGACATCTCGCTAGGTGTGGCAGGGTCCCACTGCCAGGCTTGGGGGCTCGGGGGTGGCAGTGAACTTAAGGAGACTGGGCTTGGTGGGGTTGGTAGGTGGAGCGGCAGGGCGGATGCCTAGCCCCCATATCCCCTGCTGCCCAGGGAGCTGCTGCTACCATCTCTGCCCATTGGGCCAGTGGGCAAGGGTTTTGAGCTGACTATTTCGGGACCACATCCAGTGGTGGCGGTCTGACATCCAGCTCTGCACAGACAGGGCATGGGGCATCCTCCCTCACAGTGCGCTTCAGATGCACAGACCAGTGCGGGGAGAAGAAAGAGAAGAGGAAAACAACAACAAAATTTATAAAAGACATTTCAGTCAGTCCTGGAGTTCAAGGTGACAGAAAGTTTCTCTGTGTACACAGAGCATGGAGGGGGAAGAAAAAATCTCTCACCATGTGCAATGCCTGGATGGTGGAAGACCTGACAGCTGGAAGCATCTCCACCATTATTGAAGATCTCTCTCTTCTCTCTCTCTCTCTCTCTCTGGCTGTTTGGCTATGGGGCGACAGGCTGTGTGCATTACATTTTTTTGTGGGGGAGGTAACACCCGGCAATGCTCAGGGGTTTCTCCTGGCTCTGCACTCAGGAATTACTCCTGGCCGTGCTCAGGGGACCATATGGGATGCCAGAGATCGAACCCGGGCTGGCATGGGCTGGCCGCTTGCAAGGCAAACGCCCTACCCACTGGACTATCACTCCAGCTCCGACTGTGTGCATTTAAAGGTGGTCTCACTGCACCAGAGTATTCACAGGGTATTTGCATTTAATCACTCAGAAAGTTTCTGTCTTTGTCTGCTTTTCAGGGCTCTTGGGCCCATTTTACTTCTGCCTACCTATGTTCTTGTGGCTGCAAGGTCGCCATTTTGCACCCCTCCTCACTCTAGATTTTTATCCACTATTATATGACCTGAGTCACAATCTGACTCTTCAAATCTCACCACCAAAATGTTCTCTTGGGAACGTTCTGAGACTTTAGACTTTAATCTTTAATCTCTGTTGCCTGTGCCAGGTCCTTGCTGTTCTGTGCATTGTGGCTAACATCAACAGAAAGTGCAGAGGGTTTTGGATTTCTAGGACAACCCTATAACTGGCCTGTCCTAGATCTGTCTCCCTATTGCAGGTTTCCTTGCAATAGGATTCAAGGAGTCATCTTGAATCCTGTAGGGCAGCTCCCACTGAGGTGGATAGCCACTCTTGGAGTTACTGCTCCAGTTACTGCTAAAGTTTAGAACTGACTGGAATATCTTTGGAAAGAATGGAAGACATCAAGTTGTTATCAGAAGGGTTGGAATTAGAGAAACAAAAACTTTCATGGGGAGAGGTGGAATACTAGTACAGTGGGTAGGCATCCCTCCCTCCTCTTCTTCCCTCCCTTCCTCCCTCCTTTCTTCCTCCCTTCCTCCTTCCCTCCCTCCTCCCTTCCCTTCCTCCCTTCCTAACTTCCCTTCCTTCCTTCCTTCCTTCCTTCCTCTCTCCTTTCTTCCTTCCTCCCTTCATTCCTCCCTTCATTCCTCCCTCCCTCCCTCCCTTCCTTCCTTCCTACCTTCCTTCACTCCTCCGTTCATTCCTCCATCCCTCCCTTCCTCCCACCCTTCCTTCCTTCATTCCTCCCTCCCTTCCTCCCTCCTTTCCTTCCGCCTCCCTCTGTTCCTTCCTCCTCCCTCCCTTCTTCCCTCCATTCCTTCCTGCCTCCCTCCCTCCCTCCCCTTATTCCCTCTCTCCCTTTCTTCCTCCCTCCCTCCCTTCTTCCCTCCTTTCCTTCCGCCTCCCTCTGTTCCTTCCGCCTCCCTCCCTTCCTCCCTCTCTCCTTCCTTCCTTCCTTCCTCCCTGCCTTCCTCCCTTCCTTCCTCCCTCCCTCCTCCCTTTCTCCCTCCTTCTCTCCCTCCCTTACTTCCCCTCTTCTCCCTTCCTCCCTCCTTCTTCTCCTCCCTCCCCTCCTCCTACCTCCTTCCTCCTTCCTCCCTCCCTCTTCCCTCCCTCTTCTCTCCCTCCCCCATAACCCCTCCAAAATCCACCTCCCACCTCCCCACCTCCACTTCCCACCTTCATCCCCTCACCCCTTCACCCCTTCACCCCTTTACCCCCTTCACCCCTTCTTCACCCCCTTCACCCCATTACCCCCTTCATCTCCTTCCCCCCTCCCTCCTTCCCCCCTCCCTCCCTTCCTTCCTCCCTCCCTTTTCCTTCTTTCCTTCTTTCCTATCTTCCTTCCTTCCTTCCTTCCTTCCTTCCTTCCTTCCTCCCTCCCTCTCCTCCCTCCCTCCCTCCCTCCCTCCCTCCTTCCTTCCTTCCTTCCTTCCTTCCTTCCCTCCTCCCTCCCTCCCTCCCTCCCTCCCTCCCTCCCTCCCTCCTTCCTTCCTTCCTTCCTTCCTTCCTTCCTTCCTTCCTTCCTTCCTTCCTTCCTTCCTTCCTTCCCTTTTCTTTCTTCTTTTTTTTTTCATGTGTCTGACCCAGGTTCAATATCCAGCAGATCCTTCAAGCACAGACTGGGGAAATTCCCAAGGGCAGAGCAAGCAGTAACCTCTGAACATTGCCAGGTGTGAACCAAAAGCAAAAATTAATAAATAATTTTTAAAAAATAATACTTCTATGGGGCTTTTCTGGTGCAGAAGGTAAAATGCATCCAACATTCTAATTGATTCTAATCAAACACCATTCTGGCTACAAACTCTCAAACTGACTGAGGGTTGTGGTTTATTGTTTTTTATTTTCTTTTTGAAGATTAAGCATCTTTTGGTGATGAAGATAAAACATCTCCAATCTGGGGTGCAGAAGATGATAGTACCTTTTGGAGAGAAGATGGGACTGAATCTGAGCAATCTGTTATTACTTATATTGACTTTTTGAACACTGCTTTCTTAATAGGCTAGTTGCTTTCATCAAAAAACCATCAGCACAGTGCAGCTCATGAATCTGAAACAGCAGTATCGGACCTTAATAATTCTAACTATGAGGAAGATTCTCATGAAGCTAAAAGAAAAGGGGGAAATGTTAGGGAAGAAAAACAGCAGGCAGGCTCAATAAGCCACAGGGCTTCCATATTGCTATGAAGAGTTACCGAGGGCTCAACATCACCCCATTTTTGGCCTTGACAGGACATCTGGGCAAATAAAAACAGCAGCCCTATCAGCAGTATCTATGGAATTGCTCGGGGTGCGGGCAGGGCATACTAACATTTAGAACATCCCAGAGATATATCAAATAACTTGTCTGTGCAACTTAAGTTGTGTTTCTCCTTGAGTTATGTTTTTCTTTGATTTTTTGAACTTAAGTACGTGGGGATTATAACGCAAGCAATGCCTATATAATCCAAAGCTTCCCATTACTTGGGATCTTGCTTGCGTGCCTAAGAGCTTGACCCCAGCTAGCTGGCTTAATAAACTCCACTTGCCTTTTGCATTACTGACTGATTTCTTTATGATTCCTAAGAACTTGCGACTCCGGACCCTAACAGGTTGAGGCTAAGAAACCAAGGTCCCAATCCCCAAGCTCCTAGAGTTTCTCCATCTCTGGGGTTACTCTTAGTGGTCCCATCTGTGGTTTGGAGGTGTCTAGGGACTGTGGCCCCCTCAGCTTGGCTCTGGCCTATCTTGTTACTTGATAATTACAAAAGCATTGACACATTTGGGAGGCACTGTTTAGGGTTGGGACCATGTCCTCACTCAGTGTCATGCCGCAGGTGGAAGTGCAAAACCAAAGGCCCAGTCCTCAGGGCAGCAGAATGAGTATCTGACCCAGCTCCAGCAGTTCCTGCTCACAGTGCAACAGCATCTGGACAGCTCCCAGCAGCTGGTCTCCGAGAAGGAGGAGCTGCAGCAGCAGGTGCTGCAGCAGTGGCAGCTCCTGGACCAGCTGCAGCAGGAGCGACCCATTGGGCAGGCGGTGCTGGAGGAGGCTCTGAAGGAGCTGAGGGAGACCCAGGTGAGAGTCGGGGCAGGCGCTCAGGGCAGGAAGGCGGCAGCAGGCTCCTTCCTGCTCCTAACTGGCTGCCTTCTCGCTTAGAAGCTACTCAGACAGTCAGAGGAGGAGAACCAGCAGCCCGGGCCCTGCTGAAGTCACAAGCATACACTGAGAACCCCTTTGCGAGTCAGGAGGTGGGCTATGAAATGGTGGACCAGGAGTGCCTCACCCAGGCCTCTCCGCCCTTCTTGGCTGGCTGAGACCCTGGTGCCGCTCCACAGCCAGTCCAGTGCCAAAAGGCAGAGATGAAGGAGAAAGAGGGCCAGAGCCTAAGAAGCCCATGCAGGTGAAGGCAATTGTAAAGACAGAGGAGGACGAGACCTTGAAGACCAGTGAAGTGGAGGTGATGATGGAGAAGGAGGCGGCCAGAACATGAAGATTGTGATGCCAGAGGCGATTGGCTGGTCTCCACTTTTCCCTCTTATTCCCATTCTTTACGCAACAATGGACCTGAGCTCCTCCAAATCATCCAAATCTAATCCAACCCTGTCCTTCCCTGCTCTTCCTTCCTGTTCTCCTCTCACCCTTCTCCTCCCACATTCCTGCTCCCATGCTCATCCTCTTTTTAGTATTTAACAAAATAAGCAACTTTTGAATCTGGGGTGTCATGCATGTCTCCCAACTCTAGCTACCAGGGATTCTGAGAGGCAGAAATGTCCACAATACTAGTCACCAGGATCCCAGGACCCGTAAATGTCCTCCACCACTAAGCACCACGGCTTGGGGAGAGAAATGTCCATGAACTAGTCACCAGGGTTCTTGGGAGCAGAGATGTTTGCAACACTAGCTACCAGGAGCTTATCCCCTAGCACCAGACACATAATAATGTGGCAGATTTGTTCCCACCACTAAATATTTGTTTTTCACGGTAGAAATGTCGCTCCCCCTGGGTACCAGAGAGTGCAGAACAGACCACGCCCCTCCGCAGCTCAGCCAGAAGAGTTGGGACAGGCAGCGGCCACCCCCTCCTAAAACTAGGCCTCAGAGAAGAGACTGGGTGGATATTGTCTCCCCTACTCCCGTTACATCAGAAATGTTCTGACCATAGGATAAGCCAAGGTTATGGGTTGCCTCACAGTAGTCAGGCAACTGACTACTTCAGTGTTGACTTGGGTTATGTACAGAGTGTCCAGAGAGCGGTAGGTGCCTCAGGGCAGAGTCTACATGAAGGGCCTCAAGTGCATTCCCTGGAAACACATGGCATCCTGAGCACAAAGCCAGGAGTAAACCCTGAGAAATCCCTTAAACAAAAACGTCTCAGATAGATCCACACAATGAGGCTCCATAAAGCAGTTCCTTGGTGGTTGTGGGAGGGGCTCAGTGCCTTAGAGGAAACGCTGGACTGTGGGGCAAATGAACCCCCCCTTTCTGATCCACGTTAAAGCTGGGCCACCAAACCTTAGCCTTTGAATGGAAGGATAGCACAGTGGGAGCACATTTGCCTTTGCTGACCAATCCATCTTCAATTCGCAGCATCCCTTATGGTCCCCTGAGCACAGCCAGGTGTAATTCCTGAATGCAGAGCCAGGGTAATCCTGAAGCATCACTGGTGTGACTCCAAAAATATCTCTTGGCCTTTATGGCCCCAAAAGTAAACAACAGTCTGAGCTGGGAGCTTCCCTCCCAGGAACATTTTCTGTTCTGGGGATGGCACCCCTATTTGCTAATGCAGCGGGAACCATCAGATCGACTGAGTTGTAGGCACTATTTGGCGTATTTGATGGAATAATGAATTGGTTGTACAGGGCTAGGGCAGGAGGGTCTGGGACGGTTCTACTGTCCTGTTTCCATTATTATTAAAATCAAGAGATAAGTGTCCATACTAGGCCCTGTGGGTGTGTGTCACTGGATATGGGAGGATGCTGACTTTCGATTGTGGGAGAGCCTATGCCACGGGTCTCAACATGTCAGAGCCTGTCATCTGCCAGTCATTCCCAGGTGACACCAGTCAAGGGAGCCCAGGAGGGAATCCACTCTAAGAAAAGGTTCAAAAAACCTGATGCGTCCTCAGCAGGGAGAGAGGAGTCTGCGGACCCGCAATACTGCAGCACCTCCGTGGCCTCACCGCACTCCTGTTGCCTCCTCCTGTCCCCCTCGGGGTGCCCACCGCAGGAAGTCCCACTAGAACTCCTAATCTTAGTTAGTGCCTACCAAAGGCACAGCTACAAGATCAGCAGAGATTGGGGAGAGTCCTGCATATGCTGACCCGCCAGTGTTTAGGGGGACATTGCCAAGCAGAGCTGTCCTTTCAGTGGATGTGAAGTGGTCACCAGGGTCGGTTGACCTCCCACTAGGGCTCCTGTGCCTCGAACACTTCGTGAATCTGGGTGTCAGGCTGCAGCTTTAGGAGCCACAGCAGTGCCCAGGTACCCTGGGCTTCCTTTCCAGGTGGGAAGTGGGGGTTTCTTCCAGCCACTACCAGATGCAACTCAGGTTTGAGACTGCTCTGAACAGTCCAGTGGCTCTTGGAAGGAGATTTCATCCACCATTTCCTGACAGTTAGGGGTTTAGGGTCCCCTACCCCTTAGGGCGAACGACGATGGGTTGAGGGTCTTTATAGTGGCAAAAGCTAGACGTGGTTTTCACCCCATAATCCTGTTCTGTGATATCTTGCCTGGGTAGCTACTTAGGCCCTTTGTAATTCACCAGAATCACCACTGATGGGAACTGGAGGTGATTGTCTGTCTGCCTCTCTGGCAGTGGCTAGAGATCAGAGCCCTAAGCACAGAGGGAGAAATACCCAGGCCTCTGCCAGGGCCCTGCTCTGGGTCAGGACTCCCCAAGCTGTGTGCCCTTCTCATGCATAAAGTGGTCCAACCCCCTTAACAGACTGGAGTCCTACTTCCAGGGCTGATTTCTGCGTTATTTCAGTTTTTCCGGTTTTCGCCTCTAAATGCCCTCTCCAGGAGGTTTGTAACCCAGCCTCCACTGAGAGCAGGAGCAGAGCCCATAAGTGCCCCTTTTGGTGCGTCTTGGGTTTGCCCCCAGGGTCATATCAGCCTCATGATGCAGGATGCTACATCCCAGGACTCCACAGGATTTTCCTGGTCCAGAGCCACGGCCTCCCCAGCTCAGCGGTGAGTTCTTGAACCCTTGGGCAAAGGTCCACAGGAACTGGAGTTTTCTGCCTGTCCCTGGATCCTCCCACTCAGAAGCAGCAGGGTCAGCTCACTGGCATGATTTGCAAGGGATAAACACATCTTGAGGTCCGGCACGTAAACCATTGGGCATCAGGGAGGCAGACCCCAGAGAGTGGAAGACCTGGTATCACGAAGTGACCAGCAGGCACTGCACACCGACCAGGAGCTAGGTCCCACACATATAGGTACCTCCTCCTAGGGCTTCTGAACTGGATGCTGTGTAGTGTACCAAGGTGAGCTGCATTCCACAAGCAATGTT
>JAJIBD010022516.1:0-122198 GCA_021461705.1 Cryptotis parvus
GTGAAAATGTCGGGAATTCAGCAGAGCATTCCTGACACGGTACTGAAAGTGTCAGAATTTCAGAGCATTCCCAGGTTAATGAACGAGTCAGTGTGATAAGGTTCAGAGCACCACACTGATGATACTGAAATCATCAGTGTGACAAGGTTCAGAGCCTGTCCTCGGTACTGAAGGTGTCAGCATAGCCAAGGGTTCATAGCACTCTGGGTACGCCTTGAGGAAAGTATGAGAGAGGCGCGAGGAAGACAGGTGGGAGCATCCTGCAGGTACTGAAGGAGTCAGTTAGACAGGTTGAGCACATCACCGCATGCACACTGAGCGTCGGCATGAGGAGGAGTTCAAAGAACACTGCCAGTGCTGCAGGCATCAGTGTGAAGAGGTTCACGCAGGCACTCTCAGGGTGCGAAGCATCAGCATGAGGAGGGTCAGAGCTCCCGCTGGTACAGAGGGTCCCCACCGCTGCGGCACTTCCTGGAACTTTTTCACAGGCTTCACTCTTGAATGGGTGGTGCACAGATGTGGCAGTGGCTGATTGGGGCAATGCAAAATTTCAAGCTGGATGCTGGACTTCCATCCAGAAGCCGAAAGTTTGATGCCCTTACTAATTTGAAGTGCTGGCGTCTGTTGTGTTTGATCGAAACTTAACTATCAGGGGAAGGGAGCGGTTTCCGCCCTACCTCTTCCCTGGGCAGCTCTTCTCAGGCTGGAGCTGCGGCATACTGTGCATCACTATGCGCTCATTCTCCCTGGTTACTGATCAGTCCTGATATCTTGGTTGGTTGCCAGATGATATCTGTGAGGCTCGTAGTCACGCCCAATGGGTCGTTGGAGGTGTGGGGATGACGGGAGGGGCCTCAATCCCTCCAAGCCCAACCAGCACACCACAAAGCAGCCCACGTGTTTGCACATTTCAGAAGTGATAGTGACACTGGCCGGGGACTACAGGGGGCCACCTTCTCCCTTCTCTTTGTGCCCTGGACGGCTCTCAGGCAGGAGCTGCAGCAGCTGTGCACATCTGGTCATTTTCCGGTCACTGATCAGTCCTGGTACTGATTCTTCCAGGTGATGTCTACAAGGCGTGGTCATGCCCACTGGCTGCAGGTGTGAGTTGGGAGGGAGGGGCCTCATTACCTACTCCAAGCCAGGCTGGAGTGCCACAGCAATGCTCCTGCCGCAGCCTGAAGCCATAATGCAGGTGCCGGAGGCCCCCTCGCTGCTTCAGGGCTGCTCTAGGGAGCTGTAGCAACTGTGCATCTGCTCTTGCTGGTCTGAGAAGCAATGATGAACCTGGCCAGGGAAGGAACCAGTTTCCCCCTCTCTTTTGCTTCCTGGCAGCTCTGCAGGCAGGACCTGTGGCAGAGGTGTGTCGGTCATACTCTCGGTGGTACTGATCTATTCTTGAACTTCATCTGCTTGAGACCCTGTCGTCCCTTTAGATTTACTAATCTCTGAAGCTCTAATAAGATTGGACTGGACCAGATCATTTACCCGCTGGATTTCCATGGAACCAGAAGGAGCTGTGCAGTTTCTGTTTCTTGGTTTCTTTGAAATTTACTCATGAGTTCTGGTTCATGGCTAGTGCTGATCAGTTGGTGCTGAGCAATTCATTACAATTGAATTAGCCACACAAGTCTCCAAACGTATCAAGATGACATCACTGGATGCTAGAGATCGTTGCCAGTGCTCTTCGCAGATTGTTCTGCAAGAGGCTGATGTAGCTGAACTTGTCCTTAGGCCTTTAGGACCAGAGCAGGATCTGCTTTCACACAGCACTGTTTGGGACACCTCACCCACCACTGCTGCTCCTGTGGATCTGTTGGATTTAAACAGCCCTCTCCTGTAGCTGCCACCTGATGCCAGGGACAAGGACACTCGCTAGGTGTGGCAGGGTCCTGCCAGGCTTGGAGCTCAGGGGTGGCAGTGAACTTAAGGAGACTGGGCTTGAGTGGGGTTGGTAGGTGGGAGCGGCAGGCGGATGCCTAGCCCTATATCCTACTGCCCAGGGCTGCTGCTACCATCTCTGCCCATTGGGCCGTGAGGCAAGGGTTTTGTTGAGCTGACTATTTGGGACCCCACACATCCTGGTGGCAGTCCTGACATCAGCTCTGCAGCAGGGCATGGCATCCTCCCTCACAGGCGCTTCAGATACGCAGACCAGTGCGGGAGAAGAAAGAGAAGAGGAAAACAACAACAAAATTTATAAAGACATTTCAGTCAGTCCTGGAGTTCTGGTGACAGAAAGTTTCTCTGTGTACACAGAGCATGGAGGGAAAGAAAATCTCTCACCATGTGCAATGCCTGGATGGTGGAAGACCCGACACTGGAAGCATCTCCACCATTATTGAAAATCTCTCTCTCTCCCCTCTCACTCTCTCTCGCTCTGCTTAAGTGTTTGGCTATAGGGCGACCTGTGTGCGTTTACATTTTTGTGGGGGGGAGGTAACACCCGGCAATGCTCAGGGGTTTCTCCTGGCTCTGCACTCAGGAATTACTCCTGGCCGTGCTCAGGGGACCATATGGGATGCCAGAGATCGGTTATTACCGCTGGCATAGTGCTAGCCGCTTAGCGCCCACCCCACTGGACTATCACTCCAGCTCGACTGTGTATTAAGGTGGTCTCACTGCAGAGTATTCACAGGGTATTTGCATTTAATCACTCAGAAAGTTTCTGTCTTTGTCTGCTTTTCAGGGCTCCTGGGCCCATTTACTTCTGCCTACCTATGTTCTTGTAGCTGCAAGGTCGCCATTTTGCACCCTCCTCACTCTAGATTTTTATCCACTATTATATGACCTGAGTCACAATCACTCTTCAAATCTCACCACCGAAAAATGTTCTCTTGGAACGTTCTGAGACTTTAGACTTTAATCTTCTATCTCTGTTGCCTGTGCCAGGTCCTTGCTGTTCTGTGCATTGTCTAACATCAACAGAAAGTCAGAGGGGTTTTGATTTCGGAGACAACCCTATAACTGGCCTGTCCTGGATCTGTCTCCCTATTGCAGGTTTCCTTGCAATAGGGGATTCAGGAGTCATCTTGAATCCTGTAGGGCACTCCCACTGATGTGGATAGCCACTCTTGGAGTTTACTGCTCAGTTACTGCTAAAGTTTAGAACTGACTGGAATATCTTTGGAAAGAATGGAAGACATCAAGTTGTTAACAGAAGGGTTGGAATTAGAGAAACAAAACTTTCATGGGGAGAGGGTGGAATACTTTGGTACAGTGGGTAGGCATCCCTCCCTCCTCTTCTTCCCTCCCTTCCTCCTCCCCTTTCTTCCCTCCCTTCCTCCTTCCCTCCCCCTCCTCCTTACCTTCCTCCCTTCTAACTTCTTCCTTCCTTCCTTCCTTCCTTCCTCTCTCTCCCTTTCTTCCTTCCTACCTTCATTCTCCCTTCATTCCTCCCTCCCTCCCTCCCTTCCTTCCTTCCTCCTTCCTTCACTCCTCCGTTCATTCCTCCATCCCTCCCTTCCTCCACCCTTCCTTCCTTCATTCCTCCCTCCCTTCCTCCCTCCTTTCCTTCCGCCTCCCTCTCTTTCCTTCCTCCTCCCTCCCTTCTTCCCTCCATTCCTTCCTGCCTCCCTCCCTCCCTCCCTTATTCCCTCTCTCCTTTCTTTCCTCCCTCCCTCCCTTCTTCCCTCCTTTCCTTCCGCCTCCCTCTGTTCCTTCCGCCTCCCTCCCCTTCCTCCCTCTCTCCCTTCCTTCCTTCCTTCCTCCTGCCTTCCTCCCTTCCTTCCTCCCTCCCTCCCTCCCTTTCTCCCCCTTCCCTCTCTCTCCTCCCTTATTCCCTCTTCTCCCTTCCTCCTCCCTTCTTCCTCCCTCCTCCCTCCTCCTACCTCCTTCCCTCCTTCCTCCCTCCCTCTTCCCCTCCCTCTTCTCTCCCTCCCCATAACCCTCCAAAATCCACCTCCCTCCCCACCTCCACTTCCCACCTTCATCCCCCTCACCCCTCCACCCTTCACCCTTTTACCTTCTTCACCTTCTTCACCCCCTTCACCCCCATTACCCCCTTCATCTCCTTCCCTCCCTCCCTCCTTCCCTCTCCTCCCTCCCTTCCTTCCTCCCTCTTTTCCTTCTTTCCTTCTTTCCTATCTTCCTTCCTTCCTTCTCTTCCTTCCTTCCTTCCTTCCTCCCTCTCCCTCCCTCCCTCCCTCCCTCCTCCCCCTCCCTCCCTTCCTTCCTTCCTTCCTTCCTTCCTTCCTTCCTCCCTCCCTCCCTCCTCCCCCTCCTCCCTCCCTCCCTCCCTCCCTCCCCCTTCCTTCCTTCCTTCCTTCCTTCCTTCCTTCCTTCCTTCCTTCCTTCCTTCCTTCCCTTCCATCTTCCTTCTCTTTCTTTTTTTTTTCATGTGTCTGACCCAGGTTCAATATCCAGCAGATCCTTCAAGCACAGACTGGGGAAATTCCCAAGGGCAGAGCAAGCAGTAACCTCTGAACATTGCCAGGTGTGAACAAAAAAGCAAAAAATTAATAAATAATTTTTTAAAAAATAATACTTCTATGGGGCTTTTCTGGTGCAGAAGGTAAAATGCATCCAACATTCTAATTGATTCTAATCAAACACCATTCTGGCTACAAACTCTCAAACTGACTGAGGGGGTTGTGGTTTATTGTTTTTATTTTCTTTTTTGAAGATTAAGCATCTTTTGGTGATGAAGATAAAACATCTCCAATCTGGGGTGCAGAAGATGATAGTACCTTTTGGAGAGAAGATGGGACTGAATCTGAGCAATCTGTTATTACTTATATTGACTTTTGAACACTGCTTTCTTAATAGGCTAGTTGCTTTCATCAAAAACCATCAGCACAGTGCAGCTCATGAATCTGAAACAGCAGTATCCGGACCTTAATAATTCTAACTATGAGGAAGATTCCTCATGAAGCTAAAAGAAAAGGGGGAAATGTTAGGGAAGAAAAACAGCAGGCAGGCTCAATAAGCCACAGGGCTTCCATATTGCTATGAAGAGTTACCGAGGGCTCAACATCACCCCCATTTTTGGCCTTGGAAAGGACATCTGGGCAAAATAAAAACAGCAGCCTATCAGCAGTATCTATGGGAATTGCTCGGGTGCGGGCAGGGCATACTAACATTTAGAACATCCCAGAGATATATCAAATAACTTGTCTGTGCAACTTAAGTTGTGTTTCTCCCTTGAGTTATGTTTTTCTTTGATTTTTTGAACTTAAGTACGTGGGGATTATAACGCAAGCAATGCCTATATAATCCAAAGCTTCCCATTACTTGGGATCTTGCGGCGTGCCTAAGAGCTTGACCCCAGCTAGCTGGCTTAATAAACTCCACTTGCCTTTTGCATTACTGACTGATTTCTTTATGATTCCTAAGAACTTGCGACTCGGACCCTAACAGGTTGAGGCTAAGAACCAAGGTCCCAATCCCCAAGCTCCTAGAGTTTCTCCATCTCTGGGGTTACTCTTAGTGGTCCCATCTGTGGTTTGGAGGTGTCTAGGGACTGTGGCCCCCTCAGCTTGGCTCTGGCCTATCTTGTTACTTGATAATTACAAAAGCATTGACACATTTGGGAGGCACTGTTTAGGGTTGGGACCATGTCCTCACTCAGTGTCATGCCGCAGGTGGAAGTGCAAAACCAAAGGGCCCAGTCCTCAGGGCAGCAGAATGAGTATCTGACCCAGCTCCAGCAGTTCCTGCTCACAGTGCAACAGCATCTGGACAGCTCCCAGCAGCTGGTCTCCGAGAAGGAGGAGCTGCAGCAGCAGGTGCTGCAGCAGTGGCAGCTCCTGGACCAGCTGCAGCAGGAGCGACCCATTGGGCAGGCGGTGCTGGAGGAGGCTCTGAAGGAGCTGAGGGAGACCCAGGTGAGAGTCGGGGCAGGCGCTCAGGGCAGGAAGGCGGCAGCAGGCTCCTTCCCTGCTCCTAACTGGCTGCCTTCTCGTTTAGAAGCTACTCAGACAGTCAGAGGAGGGAGAACCAGCAGCTCCGGGCCCTGCTGAAGTCACAAGCATACACTGAGAACCCCTTTGCGAGTCAGGAGGTGGGCTATGAAATGGTGGACCAGGAGTGCCTCACCCAGGCCTCTCCGCCCTTCTTGGCTGGCTGAGACCCTGGTGCCGCTCCACAGCCAGTCCAGTGCCAAAAGACGCAGAGATGAAGGAGAAAGAGGAGCCAGAGCCTAAGAAGCCCATGCAGGTGAAGGCAATTGTAAAAGACAGAGGAGGACGAGACCTTGAAGACCAGTGAAGTGGAGGTGATGATGGAGAAGGAGGCGGCCAAGAACATGAAGATTGTGATGCCAGAGGCGATTGGCTGGTCTCCACTTTCCCTCTTATTCCCATTCTTTTACCGCAACAATGGACCTGAGCTCCTCCAAATCATCCAAATCTAATCCAACCCTGTCCTTCCCTGCTCTTCCTTCCTGTTCTCCTCTCACCCTTCTCCTCCCACATTCCTGCTCCCATGCTCATCCTCTTTTAGTATTTAATAAAATAAGCAACTTTTGAATCTGGGTGTCATGCATGTCTCCCAACTCTAGCTACCAGGGATTCTGAGAGGCAGAAATGTCCACAATACTAGTCACCAGGATCCCAGGACCCGTAAATGTCCTCCACCACTAAGCACCACGGCTTGGGGAGAGAAATGTCCATGAACTAGTCACCAGGGTTTCTTGGGAGCAGAGATGTTTGCAACACTAGCTACCAGGAGCTTATCCCCTAGCACCAGACACATAATAATGTGGCAGATTTGTTCCCCACCACTAAATATTTGTTTTTCACGGTAGAAATGTCGCTCCCCCTGGGTACCAGAGAGTGCAGAACAGACACGCCCTCCCGCAGCTCAGCCAGAAGAGTTGGGACAGGCAGCGGCCACCCCTTCCTAAAAACTAGGCCTCAGAGAAGAGACTGGGTGGATATTGTCTCCCCTACTCCCGTTACATCAGAAATGTTCTGACCATAGGATAAGCCAAGGTTATGGGTTGCCTCACAGTAGTCAGGCAACTGACTACTTCAGTGTTGACTTGGGTTATGTACAGAGTGTCCAGAGAGCGGTAGGTGCCTCAGGGCAGAGTCTACATGAAGGGCCTCAAGTGCATTCCCTGGAAACACATGGCATCCTGAGCACAAAGCCAGGAGTACCCTGAGAAATCCCTTAAACAAAAACGTCTCAGATAGATCCACACAATGAGGCTCCATAAAGCAGTTCCTTGGTGGTTGTGGGGAGGGGCTCAGTGCCTTAGAGGAAACGCTGGACTGTGGGGGCAAATGAACCCCCTTTCTGATCCACGTTAAAGCTGGGCCACTCAAACCTTAGCCTTTGAATGGAAGGATAGCACAGTGGGGAGCACATTTGCCTTGCATGCGGCCAATCCATCTTCAATTCGCAGCATCCCTTATGGTCCCCTGAGCACAGCCAGGTGTAATTCCTGAATGCAGAGCCAGGAGTAATCCTGAGCATCACTGGGTGTGACTCCCAAAAATATCTCTTGGCCTTTATGGCCCCAAAAGCCAAACAACAGTCTGAGCTGGGAGCTTCCCCTCCCAGGAACATTTTCTGTTCTGGGGATGGCACCCCTGTTGCTAATGCAGCGGGAACCATCAGATCGACTGAGTTGTAGGCACTATTTGGCGTATTTGATGGAATAATGAATTGGTTGTACAGGGTAGGGCAGGAGGGTCTGGGACGGTTCTACTGTCCTGTTTCCATTATTAAAATCAAGAGATAAGTGTCCATACTAGGCCCTGTGGGTGTGTGTCACTGGATATGGGAGGATGCTGACTTCTCGATTGTGGGGAGACTATGCCACGGGGTCTCAACATGTCCAGAGCCTGTCACCTGCCAGTCATTCCCAGGTGACACCAGTCAAGGGAGCCCAGGAGAATCCACTCTAAGGAAAAGGTTCAAAAACCTGATGCGTCCTCAGCAGGGGAGAGAGGAGTCGCGAGACCCCAATACTGCAGCACCTCCGTGGCCTCACCGCACTCCTGTTGCCTCCTCCTGTCCCCCTCGGGAGTGCCCACCGCAGGAAGTCCCCACTAGAACTCCTAATCTTAGTTAGTGCCTACCAAAGGCACAGCTACAAGTCAGCAGAGATTGGGGAGAGTCCTGCATATGCTGACCGGCCAGTGTTTAGGAGGGACATTGCCAAGCAGAGCTGTCCTTTCAGTGGATGTGAAGTGGTCACCAGGGTCGGTTGACCTCCCACTAGGGCTCCTGTGCCTTGGAACACTTCGTGAATCTGGGTGTCAGGCTGCAGCTTTAGGAGCCACAGCAGTGCCCAGGTACCCTGGGCATGTTCCTTTCAGGTGGGATGAAGGGGTTTCTTCCAGCCACTACCAGATGCAACTCAGGTTTGAGACTGCTCCTGAACAGTCCAGTGGCTCTTGGAAGGAGATTTCATCCACCATTTCCTGACAGTTAGGGTTTAGGGGTCCCCTCCCTTAGGGCGAACGACGATGGGGTTGAGGGTCTTTATAGTGGCAAAAGCTAGACGTGGTTTTCACCCCATAATCCCTGTTCTGTGATATCTTGCCTGGGTAGCTACTTAGGCCCTTTGTAATTCACCAGAATCACCACTGATGGGAACTGGAGGTAGATTGTCTGTCTGCCTCTCTGGCAGTGGCTAGAGATCAGAGCCCTGGGCACAGAGGGAGAAATACCCAGGCCTCTGCCAGGGCCCTGCTCTGGGTCAGGACTCCCCAAGCTGGTGCCCTTCCTCATGCATAAAGTGGTCCAACCCCTTAACAGACTCTGGAGTCCTACTTCCAGGGCTGATTTCTGCGTTATTTCAGTTTTTCCGTTTTCAGTTCTAAATGCCCATTTCTCCAGGAGGTTTGTAACCCAGCCTCCACTGAGAGCAGGAGCAGAGCCCGCAAGTGCCCCTTTTGGTCGTCTTGGGATTCTGCCCCCAGGGTCATATCAGCCTCATGATGCAGGATGCTACATCCCAGGACTCCACAGGATTTTCCTGGTCCAGAGCCACGGCCTCCCCAGCTCAGCGGTGAGTTCTTGAACCCTTGGGCAAAGGGTCCACAGGAACTGAGGTTTTCTGCCTGTCCCTGGATCCTCCCACTCAGAAGCAAGCAGGGGTCAGCTCACTGGCATGATTTGCAAAGGGATAAACACATCTTGAGGTCCGGCACGTAAACCATTGGGCATCAGGGAGGCAGACCCCAGAGAGTGGAAGACCTGGGTATCACGAAGTGACCAGCAGGCACTGCACACCGACCAGGAGCAGGTCCCACACATATAGGTACCCCCTCCTTGAGGCTTCTGAACTGGATGCTGTGTGTGTACCAAGGTGTGCTGCATTCCACAAGCAATGTTCCAGCCAGCAGGACCTCCTCAGTCTTTCCATATTCCTAACCACACCTCTCGGGCTATGGGACATCACTGCTCTCTTTCGGGACTGGCTCCTGGCCTGAGTTCACCCAGCATCAGGGAGCATAATTCAGCCATTCTGAGGGAGCCTGGGGACACCCAGTGTCAGGGATGACACTTATTTGTGCTTCTGGATCTTTCAGGAGGAGGAACATTGGGAGCAAGGCTAAGGTCAGGAACATGAAGATTCTTGTTTTCCCTGTGGAGCCCCAGTTCGCCCCCAGACCCTGGGTTCTCTGGGCCCATCAAAAGCAAGAAGAAAAAGTGAGCCCACCCCCACTCCCACCCAACCACACCGCCGAGTACAGATGCTGGCAGGGCCCAGGGCATTCTTCCAGCTTAAGAGACTGCAGGAGTCTTGACATGCAGCAGAAGAATGAAGCTGGTGATATCCGCCCCAGAGCCCAACAGACCTGACAGGGTCAGCTTTGACTAGACCCCTCAGGGAGGTGTCCCCAGGTCACCAGCTCCTCTGACTCCCTGCACATGACTGGACCAACAGCTGCATCTGACAGAAAGCCCAAGGTTGAGGCTGTGAGCCCCATTTCAGAACCAATTAAAAATAGCACCATCATGACCTGAGCCTTATCCCCAAGTACAAAGTTCCAGGAAATAGTTGTGAGGCCCTAACTTGCCCTTCAAACTCCAAGACCCAACCCTGAACACACTCACTCCTTCTTGGCCTTCTTTTTGGGTGAGATGCTACATGCCTCTGAACCTGACTTTCCTGTCTGTGTAATGGGCAGGTGAGATGTATGGAACGTCCCCTGTAGGGCTGAGAGCCCCACTTGGATGATGGGGGAAGGGGAGGAGGGCACTCAGTCAGGGGCTGGGGTGGCACTGGCAAACTCATGCACACCAGTGCAAAGAGCATGTCCAGGAAGCACTGGGACAGCTGTGGGAGGCAGGGGCAGAGACAGAGATAGAGCACCTGCTCCAGGTGGGGAGCAGACCTGTCTAGGAGGGACAATGCTGCTGGGGCCAGAATCATCATTCCTCCAAGGAGTAAGGCCACTTCGTTGCCCCATTTGGTACCACAGCCAGTCACCAAATAGGTACATGGACTCTTTAGGGGGTGGAGGGTGCTGGGTGGATGTTTTACAATATGGTGTTGGGTTTTCCTTTGCTTGAAGAGCAGGGGTTTGGGTCACACATCCAGCAGTGCTCAGGAGTGATCTGACCATGCTCAGAACTCTGGGTCCAGGACTAGTGAGAGAACAGAGAGGTAAGTCCCTGCCCGGCTCGAAGCCGAGATGCCAGGGCCTTAGTGACATAGAGGGTTCAGAGGTCATGGGCGAAACTTGGAGGTTAACAGCGAGGGGCAGGCGCAGGGACTGAGCCCTGGGCTGGGGCAGGAGCTTCTCCACTCACTGTTCACCCTGGACACTGAGCCTCAGGGGCCTACGATTGAGTGGAAGGAGGTACAGGGTTAAATAGGGGAGGGCCCATCCCTTAGACCCTACAAGTGAGACATCCTGAATAGGTGACAGGTTGCCTCAGGTGCCATCTGCCTTGGGTCTGGGCGTCAGTGCTGGAGCCCGTCATTTCCTGCCCTCTTTGGCTTCTGTGGCTTTTTCCTATAGCAGACACAGTGGTACATTGCTGGTAGCCCCAGTGGAGCTAGGTCTGTGAATCCCTACAACAGCATGTGCCCCCTTTCAGAAACAGCTCTGAGATTGTCGGGGCGCTCCGCCGGGTCCCCGACAGTGCCGGGAAGCGAAGTTCCCTTCTACCTCCGAAGCCAGCGAGGAATGGATGAACACTCAGGAATCCGATGCAGTTTTAAAAGGCTTTACTTATCACAGGTTCAGGCATACAAATCAGCAAAGGAAAAACCCGGTGCTTAGGATTCCAGGCTAGAACCCCAGCCACGTGTAGGCCAAGATGGCGACCACCACGTGTAAAAAACTTCCAAGCAGGGGCGGGCGCTCACAGCGGCGAGCGCCCCAAAGAAGCGCGAGTGAAAACCGGATAGCTTATACCCTGCAACTCAGACCTTCCTCCCATTGTTATGGAAAGCAGGGAGGGTCCAATGCCCTTAGGTAATCCCTCCTGCATCTCACCTAGGGCCTTTACTGTGCTAATGTTTTGAGCCAAATGCCCTTAAAGGAGTCCTGCAACAACAGATCACCTTCAAGATCTAATCCAGGAAGTCCTAGAGAACAGGCCTGGGGAGACAGTTCAGCAGGGGAGAGAATGGCCAGGGCTCCTGGTCAGGAAGGCCTGCAGATGGCTCCAGCCTGCCTCCTACCTTCTTTCCTCAAGTTTAGAAACTCATGAGGAACATCAAGAAGAAAACTCGGAGCTCCAGGCCCAGCCAAAGCAAAATTGCTGCCCGTTAAGGGTGAGTGGCAGGTCATCAGGGTGTGAAGTCACCCATGGAGGTTAGAAAACAGGGTGCCCTGGGGACACAAAGCCCAGTGGCCCCAGCCCAGACCCTGTCACCTGCCTGCCCCTGACCCGATTGTCTGAGACCCTGGGAATGCCACTATACAAAACAAAGTGGCCAAGGGAACAGTAGAGGAGGCCGTAATATACATGGAGATGGTGGTGAGAGCTCGGGGAAGGTGAATCTGCCAGGCAACCTGGACAGAGAAGAGAGCATGTGTTGGAGGACAGGTTTAGCTATTCTGGGAATTTTGTTGTTTTGCCTACTTCAGCTTAATCTATTTAAGCCAAGGTTCATTCTAATGAGACCTCTCTTCTATGTAAACACTGCTAGAGGGTGTGGCAGTTACAGAAGTCACCTTGACTGAATAACTTCTGATTTATACATCTACTAAGACTTCTATGTTTTCTAGATTGGGCTCAGCTCCTCTTTATACCTACTGCACCCAGCGTGGGACAGTTAGAATTTACCAGGAGACTACCATTCTGTTTACGTTGAGACTATAGGAAGACTATAGGAAGGATCATACTTGTTTGATTTAAGCAGGCAAGTGTGATCCTTTCAGTACATGAGAACAAGGTACTCAGAATCACCCTGGTGCAGATAATAATAAGAAGGACCTGTGGGTACTATCCAGATTACATGAAGCTCATGAAATTAAGATGTATTACTATATCAGCCCTCTCTCTCCAGTGTTAAGCATAAGAGATAATCTCTTAGGAAGTATTAGACCTTGGCTAACCTTTGTTTATACTTGCAATAGTGTGTGGCAATACACTCTGTTTAGAGTTCTTTGTTGACAGGACCCTCTCTGGTACTTTTGTGTATATAAGGGGACTGATTTGAGGCCCCTTGACTTTGGGCCTTTTCACTTTCAGTTTTGGCTCCTCGGCCTTTTGCTTTTGGCTTTTGGCTATTGGCTTTTGGCTTTTTGCTCTTTGGCCTTTTGCTCCTTCTTCTGGGTAGGACTCAGCTCGGGTGAGATTCTCTCTTTGGTGGGAGACTTAGGCTCTTTTGTAAGGTCTAAGTTCGGAGAAGACCTAGAGTTTGTTTATTATATTGGAGTGCTGTGGAAGAGCTTTTGTACTATTAAAAGCCTTTTTGAAACTGCACCGGACTCGATAGTTTTCATCTGTTCTCCCGGCGTCCTAGGAGGTAGAAGAGAACCTCTGTCCTGACACTGTAGAGGACCCCGGCTGTGTTTTCCTACAAGCGTGGTGAGCCTGACACGTGCTCTGGGGTCCCGGGACACCCCCTGCCTCACTTTGATTCTGTGCCTGCAATTTGCTCACCTAAATAACTGTTTCCTTGAAGCCTGTGAGCCGACCTCCAGGCAATCCCCTATAAACCTATGTACCCGGTTAGGGGAATGAAAGAGGCTTCAGCAGGATGTCCCCAAAGGCTTGCCTCAGTCTACCTCTTAGTCGCCGCTGGATTCTGCACCCCAGCCTTAGCCAAGGCACAAAGATCAGGCTGAGAAGCTGCAGAAGAGAAAGCAAAGAACCAGTGTCTGGTACAGACAGAGACAGACAGCTCTGATTGAGTAAGGGGCTGCAGCTTCTGGGCCGAGGAGCCAGACAAGCCCCAGGGAGTTAGTTACCTGGTATGAAGCATCAGCTGGGCATGGGTTCCGTGCCTTGTTCAACTTCACACCTCCTACGGCGGTTGAGATGGAGAGGAGCACCTGAAAGTCACCATGGTCCTCCCTCAGGCAGCCTCTCTCTTCTCCAACTGAGGTGAAGGTCAGCACGGCTGTGGATAACGAACAAAGGAGCGAGTCATTCACCTCACAGCTACCTGTGCTGCACCACAGCAAACACCAGAGACCAAAACACAACACTGGATGTGCAAAGCCCTGCACTATCCCCTCCTGGAGAAACTCACGGCCATACTCTGCAGGGTGTCACCAAGCAAAGCCTCTCTTCCATGTTTTCCACAGGTGTGGGAAGAAATTAACAACACCAAAAGTGTTTAAATGAGGAGGAAAATTGTAAAGAAAACAGGAGGGTGGCCCTGAGAGCCACTAGAGCTCATAGTTCACCGTCACACATGCCCGGACCCCCATCTCTCTCTCTCTCTCTCTCTCTCTCTCTCTCTGACTCTCCAAGGTCACAGGCAGCACCACCAGGCCTGCAGCCCTGAGCCAGGTGAGGCTCTGTCAGGCCCACCCAAAACCCTGGAAATGATTCAGGTGCTGATGGAGGCGCAGAGCTGTAAAGCCCAGCCAGGCCGAGGCTCCCTGCCACATTTGCCTTCCGCATACCTGCTTCACCAGGCAGTGAAAATAAGCCTCCAATGAGCCTGAACCTTGACAGCAGTCGGGCAGCCTTGGTGTCTCCCATCCTGGGGAGGCAGCAGGTTACTGCTGATCTGCTGGAGGGGTGGGAAACCCAGCCCGTGAGGCTCCTCCACGGTCGTCTGAGCTCACTCTGCTTGAGCAAGGGTCGCAACAACAATGACCTCCGTCCATGCGCCCACCCCAATGGCTTCCATATGTTGGAGCACTGTGCAGAGTGTTGGGGTAAGCAGGCTGGCCCTCTGCACAGGGCTCTTGGGGTCTATAGATGGGGTAGGACTTAGTGGGACCTTATGGTTCACTCCTGTCCGTTACAGGCAGTTACAGGTAGTTAGAAGTTCCAGTTTGTGGCTTTTGTTTTCAAGCCGCTTTTGTCTGCTTTGTGTGTTTTGTTTTCTGGCCATGCTTAGCAATGCTCAGAGGTTTCTTCTTGTGCTGTACTCAGAAATCACTCTTGGGGAATCACTTTTGGTGGGCTCAGGAGTCTTTTGAGATGCCAAGAATCAAACCTAGGCCAACTGCATGCAGGAAATGCCCTACTTGCTGCACTATCATTCTGTTCCCCTGTG
The DNA here is from genome assembly GCA_021461705.1 of Cryptotis parvus. Lineage (NCBI taxonomy): Eukaryota > Metazoa > Chordata > Mammalia > Eulipotyphla > Soricidae > Cryptotis > Cryptotis parvus. The sequence continues at coordinate 14,597 of JAJIBD010022516.1, forward strand.
CTCTCTCTTTTGCTGTTTGTTTGCTTTTATTGTGTATTTGGTTGTTTTTTCATTTTGGGTCACAACTGGCATTGCTCAGGGCTTACTCCTGGCTCTATGCTCAGGAATTATCCTGTAGTGCTCAGGGGAGTATATGGGATGCCAGGGATCAAACCCATTTCAGTCATGTGCAAGGCAAATGCTCTACCCTCTGTGCTGTCATTCGCCCTGCCCACCCCCCCCACCATGTATTCACATGACACACATTTCTCTTTGCTTTCTTTCCATTCTGGAGAAACCCAGATTCTCTCCTAAATATGTATCCTCTTTTACTTTCCCTTCATAGCTATCTACGTAAATATCTTTTCATAAATATGATCATAAGAGAGAAAGAAGAGAAGGAAGGAAGGAAGGAAGGATGGAAGGCAAGAAGGAAGGAAGGAAGGATGGAAGGAAAGAAGGAAGGAAGGAAGGAAGGATAGAAGGAAAGAAGGTAGGAAGGAAGGAATTAAATAGGTGCACACGGAAAGAATCTTTAAAATAAACAAAACAGAGTGGGAAATGTAGCTCAATAAGTGGGGTCTTGTGAAGGTTCACTCCCAGCATCACTTATGGTCCCCTGAGCCCCACCAGGGATGGTCCCCTGAACACGGTCTGGTGCGGCCTCCAAACCATAACAAAATCCAAAGGAAACAGAGCCTGAGAGAAGGCTCAAAGAGCTGAGCACATTTTCTCCCACGGGAGGCTAAGGTTCAGTCCTTGGCCCCCATGGTTCCCCCTGCTCCTCGGTATGAGCCCCAGCACTGAGTTTCTGGTCACCACCAAGCACTGCTGGGTGTGGCCCCACAGCTACAACAGAGGCACCAGGTATACAAAAACTGCAAAGTCAAAAATACGTTTTAATTTTGATTATTTTGAGTCACATCGTTGACGCTCAGGGGTTCCTCCTGGATCTGCACCTAGGAATTACTCCTGGATGTGATCAGGAGCACGTCGATAGACTATCAGAGATATGCTGCCAAAAATCAACATGTGACGTCAGAGGAGCCACCATCTGCTGGTCCTGTGTCTTCCCCATCAGAGGAACAGTTCAGAACACAGCATGATTTCTTTATGTCCTTCCCAGTTATTGCTAAGCACGATGAACTAGTGTAAAACAAAGCTGGACATTCTGGGGTTCCTTAATATATAATGAAAGAATTTTAAAAGGCTCTTACTTATATGGGCCAAACTCTCTGTAGTGTTAAGAGTTATTAGTAGAATGTTCCAGCCAGAAGCTGTAGATCACTCACAACTGAGCAGTAGGCTCAGCGCAGAACATGCTTTGCAGAAGAGGCTTATAAGATGTCTAGGGATAACCCAAGCCAGGATGAAACTAGGGATGAAACCTTAGATACTGTAGCTGGCATTGGAACAGCTGGTTACATTTTAACGTGACTTGCTAACATGTTGCTTATAAAATACCTTGCCACCAAGCTCTACATATAGTAAAACACCTTCCAACCTGTGCACCTTTAAATTGTAACAGTCAAGCCTTGGAACTGTCCTTGATGACACACTTCTAATCAGCTTTGGCAGATGGATGTCACTCATTTTTACCCGTTCACTCCTTGGTCTTTTTACATGTTACCACTGACACCTTCTATAGTTTTGTTTGGGTAACCCAGGCTAAAGGGGAAAAAAACTTTACATCTTTGTACTCATTGTCTGGTTTTGATTAATTGCCCAATGAAATTTAAACAGTTAATGGCTCAGCTTGTAGTAGCTGTACCTTTAAAGATGTTTGCCTGCTGTGGCAAATTCAGCAGACCACTGGCATGGCAATTCTTATAATCACCAGGACGAAGCAATTGTTGAGAGTCCACAGTACATAAAAAACCCTTCTTTAATCTCAATTAAAAACAAAAGGAGGATTAGTACCTCCTCTAATAGAGAACAACAGAACAACAAACGTTTTTTTTTTTTGTTTTTTTTTTTGGTTTTGGTCTTACTTACTTACTTTAATTATTTATTTATTTATTTATTTGCTTTCTGTATACTTTATTTTTTTAATTTTTTTATCTTTACAATTACAAAAGTATACAACTAAAAATTCATATTTGGGTTTTGGTCATACAGTGCTCCAGCATCCATCCCGCCACCAGTGCCCATCTCCCACCACCAACGTCCACGGTTCCCTCCCCCTCCCTCAGCCCTCCTCCATGGCAGATTCTTTATTTCTTTCTCTTTCTCTCTCTTTCTCTTTTCCTTCCCCTCCAGACTATGGATTACAGAACATACATTAAAGGGTTGTCATGTGTATCTTTTTGCCTCTATTTAATGCTCAATTCTAGGTTGGCATTAGTACCCTCGACAATTGTTACCACACTGTTCCATTTTCTGTCTTACCTAGCCTCTGACTCCCACACGTTTGTGATAATTTCATTATTCAGATGCGTTTCTTGTAGACAGCAGAATGTTGGGTTCAATTTTTTAATCCATTTTGTCACTCTGTGTCTCTTAATTGGTGCATTTAGACCATTGACATTGAGAGAGATTATTGTCATTGGATTTTGTGCCATCTTTCTTTTTTGTGTTTGTTGTGCTTATGGGTTTGGTCGCATTACAGTAGACCTTCAGTCCTTCTTTTAAAGTTGGTTTTGAGTCCATGAAGTTCCTGAGTTGTTGCTTATCCATGAAGTTGTGTATCTTTCCTTCATATCTGAATGTGAGCCTGGCCGGATAAAGAATTCTTGGTGAAGCCTGCAGTTCATTGAGCCTTTTCACAATGTCCCACCATTGTTTTCGGGCTCGGAGTGTTTCATCAGAGAAGTCTGCTGTAAATCTTAGAGATGTTACTTTGTATGTGATTTCCTTCTTTGATCTTGCTGCTTTCAGTATTCTATCCCTATCTATAGTTTTTGTCATTTTTATTAAGATGTGTCTTGGAGTATTCTTGTTGGGGTTTCTTTTTAGCTGGTATCCTACGGGCCTCTTGGATCTTGAGGCAAGCATTCTTTAGTTCCGGGAACTTTTCAGCAATTATGGCTTTGACAGTTTCTTCTTCATCAGGGTTTTCTTCTTGGCCTTCTGGGACCCCAATGATCCATATGTTGTTTCTTCTGGCTTCATCCCGATTATCTCTTGTTGTCTGTTCGGTAATTGTGAGTCTTTTTTTCTATCTTCTGGTGTTGTGCAGAGAATCTTTGGAACTCGTCTTCGAGATCACTATTTCTTTCTTCAGTAGCTATTATTCTGCTATCATGGCCTTCCGTGTGTTTTTTATTTCATTTACCTCATTTTTAATATCTGTCATTTCACTTTGCATTTTCCTCACTTCTTCTCTCATGTCCTCTTGTATTTTATTGATTTTGCATTCCATTGCCTCTTTGAATTCCTTTTGAATCCTTAACAGTTCTTTCTGAAATTCTTTTTCAGAGAGGTTATACAACTCATTGGTATTGCTAGACTCATCTGGACCATTGATTTCACTCACAGAGCTTGATGGAATTTTGCGTTGCTTTACCATTATGACTATTGTAGGTTGCAAATGTGAGTTCTTGGGTGACTAGATAGTACAGTTAGTAGGTGTCTGGTCTGTTTGCAGAGTTTGGGTGGGTGGCAAAGATGTAGGAACCAAGGTTCACTGGTACCTCATGCAAGGTAGGTAGTAAGAGGGTCGCACAGGCGCTAGCGGCGTCGCGCAGTTTTGAGTTTTGGGATGTTCCCAGAAGCGCAGGGCCCAAGGGTGGGTCTGGGGTGAAACCAAGGCAGTTTGCCTTCTTTCCCGTTGATGGAGTTTCCGCTCTTCCCTGGGGCAGCTTGGGGTCCGCAGAGATGCAAGAATCACACACACACCTGTGGGGGAGTGGAGGCGGTCCCAGAAGCGCAGGGCCCAAGGGTCGGTCTGGGGTGAAACCAAGGCAGTTTGCCTTGGTTCCCATTGATGGAGTTTCCGCTCTTCCCTGGGGCAGCTTGGGGTCCGCAGAGAATGCAAGAATCACACACACACAACTGTGGGGGGAGTGGAGGTGGTCCCAGAAGTGCAGAGCCCAAGGGTCGGTCCGGGGTGAAACCAAGGCAGTTTGCCTTGGTTCCCGTTGATGGAGTTTCCGCTCTTCCCTGGGGCAGCTTGGGGTCCGCGGAGACGCAAGAATCACACACACACAACTGTGGGGGGAGTGAAGGCGGTCCCAGAAGCACAGGGTCCAAGGGTCTGTCCGGGGTGAAACCAAGGCAAGAATCACACGCACACACCTGTGGGGAGTGGAGGCGGTCCCAGAAGCGCGGGGCCCAAGGTTTGGTCTGGGGTGAAACCAAGGCAGTTTGCCTTGGTTCCCGTTGATGGAGTTTCCGCTCTTCCCTGGGGCAGCTTGGGGTCCGCAGAGATGCAAGAATCACACACACACAACTGTGGGGAGTGGAGGTGGTCCCAGAAGCGCCAGAGCCCAAGGGTCGGTCGGGGTGAAACCAAGGCAGTTTGCCTTGGTTCCCATTGATGGAGTTGCCGCTCTTCCCTGGGGCAGCTTGGGGTCCACGTGAGCGTAAGAATCACACACACACTTGTGGGGGAGTGGAGGCGGTCCCACAAGCGCAGGGCCCAAGGGTTGGTCCGGGGTGAAACCAAGGCTATTTATTTGCCTTGGTTTCCATTGATGGAGTTTCCGCTCTTCCCTGGGGCAGCTTGGGGTCCGCGGAGACGCAAGAATCACACACACACAACTGTGGGGGAGTGGAGGCGGTCCCAGAAGCGCAGGGCCCAAGGGTCTGTCGGGGTGAAACCAAGGCAGTTTGCCTTGGTTCCGGTTGATGGAGTTTCCGCTCTTCCCTGGGGCAGCTTGGGGTCTGCGGAGACACAAGAATCACACACACACCTGTGGGGAGTGGAGGCAGTCTCAGAAGCGCAGGGCCCAAGGTTCGGTCCGGGTGAAATCAAGGCAGTTTGCCTTGGTTCCCGTTGATGGATTTTCCACTCTTCCCTGGGGCAGCTTGGGGTCAGCGTGAGACGCAAGAATCACACGCACACACCTGTGGGGGAGTGGAGGTGGTCCCAGAAGCGCAGGGCCCAAGGTTCGGTCGGGGTGAAACCAAGGCAGTTTGCCTTGGTTCCCGTTGATGGAGTTTCCGCTCTTCCCTGGGGCAGCTCTGGGAAGACTTTTAATTACCGTTTGTATTTTCTCAATAGTGATAGGCTTATTCAGGTATTGGAGGTCTTCTTATTTCAGCCATGGGAGGTTATAGGACTTCAGGAATTTATGCATTTCTTCTAGATTCTCATGTTTCACGGCATACAGGCTCTTAACGTAATCTCTGATGATGATAATTCCTGAGTGCAACCAGTAGTAAAACACCTGAGTATTTCTGGGTTTGTATCAAACAGGAAAGAAACCTTTGAAAACCAGCAGCACCTAATCGAAACGTATTGGCTTGGACAAAGATTTATTTTCAAGAACAATGGTTTATTAGCAAAGTGAATTGAGATGTGCCCCTCTATGGCAGGTGCCAGCTTGGCACGAGGAATGATCCCTTATGAAACCTGTAACAATTGTCAAGAGCGTTTTGGGCCCGAAGGTAGGGAGCCATTCATGGCAGCGTTAGAGTTTACTCCAACTCTGTGCTCAGGTGTTTCTCCCAAGGGTGTTGAGATCAAACATTCATGCAAAGCTGGTGATGACCCTCTGCGAAACTGAATCTTCATCTCTGGACAAGCCCCTATACTTCAGTGGGGCAGTGACCAAGATGCAAAGATAGTCCACAGAATGGGAAAGAATATTCACTTGATACCCATCTGATAAGGGGTTTATATCCAGGATATATCAGGCACTGGTAGACCTTTTACAAGAAGAAAATGGCCAACCTCATCAAAAAATGGAGAGAAGAAATGTACAGAAACTTCAACCAGAAAGATATTCGAATGGATAAAAGATGTAAAAACTGCACATCATCATGAATCATCAGAGAGATGCAGGTCAAAACAACAATGAGATATCATCTTACACATGTTACACAAGGAGATTGGCCCTGAGAAAAGAACTTTAAAAAGTCAATGTGGGATGCTCTTCCTCTTTATTTTTCTGCTCTTTTCTCTGTTCGTTAGTTGGAGAACATCTAATGAATCTTTTCATAGCCCTTCTGCCATCTCAACCTGCTGCTGACATAAACTTTTTTTTTTTTTTTTCCAGTTTGTCTTAAATTTCAGGTATAGTATGTTTAACTCCAAATATCCCTTGGTTCTTCAAGTGTAGGGTGATATCTGTCCTCCACTGAAATCCCACAGAGATTTACATAATTTTAACACATGTTCCATTTGTCTTTCAATGGGTTTTTTTTCATGGGAACATATTAGTAAATAATGCTTTGAAGATTTTTTGACGTACCAAATGTAAACAACTGTAAAATCCACCTGCCAGTTCTTGACCCTCTCTAAAGCAGGAGTTTGCTTCTGATTCATCCGGTAGGAGAGAGTCTGTTGCAAATTTTATTCTTTCTTTTGAGGGTTCACTGGAGTAAGTCAGAGCGACCAGTATAATGTCCTTTGTTGAAAAGGGAAGATTTAAAAACTAAGCCCTCATTTTATTTTATTTTATTTTACTTTACTTTATTTTATTTATTTATTTTTTTGCTTTTGGGGGCACTCCTGCAGTGTTCAGGAGTTTCTTCTGGCTATTCAGTCAGGAATTACTTGGCAGTGCTCAGGGGACCATATGGGATGCTGTAGATTGAACCTGGGCCCACCAACTGCACTGCAAATGCCATCCCCGCTGTGCTATCATTCCAGCCCCATCATTTGACTTTGCCTCAGGAAAGAAGAATTCTGCAGATTAGCCAAAAATTTTGCTTTCCATGGACAATGGTTTATTTCACCATGGAAAATGGTTTATTTTCCCTGGACAATGGTTTATTTGGAAACTGGATTGAGAGGTGCCCCTGTCTGGCAGGTGCCGGCTTGGCACGAGGAAAGATCCGTTCGAAAACCTGTAACAATTGTCAAGAACATTTTTGGGCCCAAAGGTAGGGAGCCATTCCTGGCAGTGTTTGGAGTCTACTCCAACTCTGTGCTCAGGGTTTTACCCAAGGGTGTTGGGACCAAACCTTCATGTTAAACGGGTGCTGAGCCACACAGGAAACTGAATCTTTATCTATGGACTAGCCCCTTTGTGTAATCTGGGTAGGATTTATTTTGTTGAAATGGCCTCTTGTATGTTCCTTGATGGGTCGATTATGGTGATAAATAATTTTCCCACACTCACTAGTTTACTGTTTCTCCTTAGTAGAGCAGTTCTCAGGCTTATATAGAAGTGCGCAGGATCACCTGGACCTTGTTTGGGGGGGCGGGCTAGGGGGAGATCCTGCCTTTCTCACAAGCTCCCTGGCCATCCCTTGCTGCAAGCCTATGGAGAGTGTCTGAGTACCAGCCTATTCCCAAGGCACCATGGAGAGCTTGTCTGCCTGGCCTCAACCTGGCTGATCCGTCCGTACTGTGTTACTCTCAGTGCCCACCAGATGGCGATGCACACCATCAAACTATTGGCAGAAAGCCCCTCCAGGACATTGAAGTAGAAGGCATCTTCAAAGATGACACACTACTAACAAAGCAACATAAGATGCATAAAAAATGCACATCATCATTCATCCTCAGAGAGATGCAAATCAAAACAACAGTGAGATATCATCTTATACCACAGAGATTGGCACATATCCAAATGAGCAAGAACAAGATCTGAAGTGGATGCGGGAAAAGGGAATTCTTATACATTGTTGGTGGGAATGTCCACTGGTACAGTCTTCCTGGAAAACAATATGAACATTCCTCCAAAGACTAGAAATTGACTCCCATTTGAACCAGGCATACCACTCCTGGGGATATGCCCTTGGAAACCAAAAACACACAGGGAAACACGATTTGCACTTTTATTTTCATAGCTGAACTATTCACAATAGCCAGAATCAGGAAACGATCAGTGTGCTGGAGAACTAATGACTGGATAAAGAAACTTTAGCACATCTGTAGAATGAAATTCTATGCAGCTGTTAGGAAAAGTGAAGTTATGAAATTCGCCTATAAATGGATCACTATCACTATCATTATCATTCTGTTCATCATCAATTTTCTTGAGTGGGCTCCAGTAGCATCTCCATATATCCTGTCTCATGCTAGTAGAGCCCACGGGCATCTGCTCGCTCCAGGAACATAAAGAGCCTCAAACTATTATATTAGGTCATGGGAATGACCTAACATAATTGTTACTGGTATTTGGCATATCAAATACGACACGGACAGCTTGCCAGGCTTGCCTTGTGGGTGGCATACTCTTGTAGTCACCTCAAAATACAGCATTTATTGATGAACCGCACTGCTACAAGTGGCCGAGCGAGCCAGGCTGTGATAGACTCGTCTTGTGGATGGAATTCTTTTTTTTTTTTTTCTTACTTATTTTTTATTTCATAATCATAAACAACTCTGCAATCCAGCTAGACCTGAAGGGGGTGGGCAGGAAGTAGTGGAATCAAGAGAACCGCAGGGAGAGCATGGGGACCGGAGGGCATTCCGAGCACGTGGGGGGGAAGGGGCTCTCCTGAAGGAATGGTTTGGTGGTTGAGAATCGGAGCCTTTAGATTTGTCCACAGTCGGAAATTGTGATCTTCTTGCTGGTCTTGCCATTCCTGGACCCAAAGCGCTCCATGGCCTCCACGATATTCATGCCCTCCTTCACCTTGCCGAACACCACATGCTTGCCATCCAACCACTCAGTCTTGGCAGTACAGATGAAAAACTGGGAACCGTTGGTGTTGGGTCCAGCATTGGCCATGGACAAGATGCCAGGCCCCGTGTGCTTCAGGATGAAGTTCTCATCGTCAAACTTCTCTCCATAGATGGACTTGCCACCAGTGCCATTGTGTCGAGTGAAGTCCCCACCCTGGCACATAAATCCAGGGATGATTCTGTGGAAGCAGGAGCCTTTGTAACCGAATCCTTTCTCGCCAGTGCTCAGAGCGCGAAAATTCTCTGCTGTCTTTGGAACTTTGTCTGCGAAGAGCTCGAAAGACACGCTGCCCAGAGGCTCGCCATCGACCGCGATGTCGAAGAACACGGTTGGGTTGACCATGGTGGAAGACGCAGGGGAAACGGAAGGCGGCGGCGTCTGCAAGGCCGTGGATGGAATTCTGATGAGAGGGAGGTCTGGATGTGGAAAATGGTGGCCCTTATAGAGTGTGGGGTTCATATAAAAACTTAATTACGCCTAGTGGCATAAAATAATAAAAAGACATTATTGTATTTATATATAATATATATAAATGACTTAGAGATGACTTACAGACATGGGGCAGAGCTGCTACTGGCTCTCCCTGTGCCCAGCTGCTCACGAGGTGCCTGGGAGTGATGGTGGGTTCTAGCCCTGGCCCGCCACCTGAGCAGGGTCTCAAAAAGTCAGATGACCCTTCCCAGTCCATGTGGGCTGCCATCTTCCACATCGGACTTCCCTCTATTCAGAAGTCCAACCAGCAGCAGAGGAGCCTATCACAGCCCAGATAATCGACACACACCCTGTAGCAGTTTTTTTTTCAATCCATCCCAGGTATGCTGATCCAGAGACTTACAGACATGGGGGAATAGCTGCTATTGGCTCATCAATAAATGCTTCATCAATAAATGAATAAATAAATGAATCAATAAATGAATCAATAAATGGTGCCCGCTCGAGCAAATAGATGATGAACGGGAACATAGTGATAGTGATATAATATACAGAATAGAAAATTTACAAAAAATAAATTAATAAATTTGTGTCTACACCCCGCTAGAGAATGTGCACCAGTATGATTGCTAATGTGAATGTGTTTCTTTTGAGAAAGATAAAAACATTTCTAAAATGAGACTTTAGTAATTTTTAAGACAACTCAGTGTCTAAATAGCACCGAATATGTGTATTATGTAAATGAGTACATGGTATTTGAATGCATTTCAACAAGTTGTTAAAAAATTAAAATGAAATAAAAATTAGTATAACACAACTGTAAACATGTTACCTCAAATACGAAAAATAAATGAACTAGAAAAAAAGCAAATGAAGCCCCCCAATATGCTAATGCAAGAAAATAAATACATATATAGAAAAAAACAAGAGAAGCCCAGTGATTTCAAGATAGTTCTCTGAAAGATTGACATAACATACAACACAGAAATATTTATCAAGATTGTTTTTTAAAACTGGATTGAAATGACTGAGAAAAAGCTAATTACAACCAAACAGAATTTAGAAATATCTTCGTGCAACATACTACAAGTGACAACAAATATAGCTGACATGATCAAAATACACTCAAAGAAAAATAGAAAATTCTCCATCTCAGTGCTCAGGAAATCCTCTTTACTGCAGCTAGGGAATGGAACCTGGAGCTTCTACATGCTAAGTTTTAGCTATTACACTGCCTTCTAGAGAGCAGAATATTTTTAATTGATAACACTGCTGTTATTAAAACCACATTGTTCCGTTATCCTGGAAATCAAAATTTAAACAAAATTTAAGCTAATAGAACACATACTGTAATTTCATGATTCCAGAACTAGAATATTCTTGTCTTAGCTCTGAAATAAACTTGAGTCATCCTTTCTATGTTAATCTGATTAGGAAATTGTAAAAGTCTTCAAACTAAAAAAAATCTGGGCCAGAGAGACAGTACAAAACTTAATCCCAAATTTCATCATTGATTATGCACCATAGAAGAGTGGTTAGGTATCATGTAAAATTCCCCATGGACAAGACTTTAATCCTCAGTAAGTTCTGGAGTCATTCTCACCATCTCAGATTGTTCCATCAAATTGCTGCCAGGATTTTACATTACTGCTCTTCCTAGAATGTATTCTTGATTATTGAGTGTTATTTTACTGCACGCAAATGTTTTTTTACAATTGCAATCTATTTCTCTGGTAGATCAAATTCTCTTAAGAAATAAGACACTTTCCATTTCACTAATTAAAAAGGCATAGACCAGACAGTTTTATTAGTGAGCTCTATCATGCATGGAAATCCTTAACCAATGCTCTTCAAATTGTTCCAAAACAGAGTGGAAGAAAAATCACTTCAGTTTCTTCTATGTCATAATTACCCTGCTAAAAACCCACAACAGGGGCCAGAGTGATAGCCCATCGGGTAGGGCTTTTGCCTAGCACGCGGCCGGCCTGTGCCGGCCCGGGTTCGATTCCCGGCATCCTATATGGACCACTGAGCACCTCCAGGAGGAATTCCTGAGTGCAGAGCCAGGAGTAAGCCCTGAGCGCCGCTGGGTGTGACCCAAATAGGAATAAAAACAACCCACAACAGGAAATTACAGAAGTACCGATTACTCTTTTAAGTACTTAGACACATACAGAAATCCTCAGTAAAATACTAGCAAAACTTAGTAATATAAACCATCCAAAGATTTATACTTTTGGACAAAGAAGGAAATATACCATCAACAAAAGTATAAATTAAAATATGAAAATAACTTCATTATATATGAAAATGTTACTACAAAAAGAAAAATGATCATCTTGACGAATGCAGAAAAAATCAGTTGACAAACACAAAATAACATGCTTTCTTGATTAAAACTCTGAAAAAAGGATGAAATGATAACAATCATTTAAAAAAGGAGAGAATAATGTATACAACAATAAGAAATATCATATATCATACTGAAAGAATGATCATGCAATAATAAGAATAAAATTATAAAGAAGTAAGACCAGCTTGATTTGCAGATTATATAATTAGGAGAGACACTATGTGTAGGGATGTGATGATTATTTGTATTTAAATAATGAAAAGAACACAATCTTATTATACCATCTGTTCTTATAAAATATAAATTGTGCATCTTGTGCACTCATGTATATATGTGGCAAAGTCATGAGAATGTGTGAGACATATAAAACAATATAAATTCTAGTAATGTTTTCAATAGATATATGTGAATTTTTACTCTATCGGCTGTATTTTTAACTTTTTCTTTTGTTTCTAAGTAATATTTGTATAATAAATCTTTCTATTATGCTTAATTTTGGGGGCACTCCCAGTTGTGCTCAAGACTCACAACTGGTTCTATTGCCAGACATAACGCTTGGTGAGCTTGAGGGACAGTGCTGAGGACTGAATCTAGATCAGCCACATGCAAAGAAAGCATTTTATCCACTGTCCTATCTCTCCAGAGTGAAAAAGCCAGAAGAAAAAATACAGATATAGAATGACTGCATTTATTTGCATGGCATGAATATATCTACATATATATGTACATATTATGATACCAATATCCAATATCAGGCGAAACATGGATCAGGAGGTTTTATCAAAGGTGGAAATTTTCACACACATGTTCGAGTCAGAGGCTATGTGAGACAGAGAATGGAACAGTTTCCTATTAATTGTCGACAGTGCTATTACCAACCTAGTTCTGAGCACTAAATAAGGGCAAAAAGATACACATGACAACCTCTTAATGTATGTATTGTAATCCACAATGTGGAAGGGAAGGAAGAGAGAAAGAGAGAAAGAGAAAGAAGAGATGCAAAACCTGCCATAGAAGCAGGCTAGGGGCAGAGGGAGGGAATCGGGGACAATGGTTGTGGGAATTGGGCACTGGTGGAGGGGATGGGGGCTGGATATCTGTATGACTGAAACCCAAATATGAACCTCTTATGAATATCTTTGTAATTGCATATCTCACAGTGGTATAATAAAATATTGATAAAATGCAATATGAACATGAAAAGAAAAAACAGTAAAGTTCAGATTGCAAGGGACAGTGAGAAAGGGCCAGATCTGAATATCAGTTTTCTCTTTGATGGGTGAGGGACTGGGGTGGGAAGTTTCCATGCAGCAAAAATCCTTTGAAAAATAATTTATTAAAAAAAGTCTGCTTACAAAATTCACGACAAAATATAAATACAAGATAACATACAAGATAGGCAAATGTTAGTATATCTCTCTTTTGGGTGAGCAAAGTATGGCTACACTCTAAATGCGATCGGTTGCATTTAGGTAAATAAAGTTTTGTGCCCCTTTTTTTACCTAAAACACTATTGCCAGAAAACTCCTGCAAATGCTAGGTCCAGATTCAGATTTGAAGGTACCTAACGCCATCATCTTCTTTCTAGTCAGCAGCATCTACATGGGTAAGGATGATGATGATGATGATGATGATGATGATGATGATGATGATGGTGGTGGTGGTGTTGGTGGTGGTGGTGATGATGATGCTGTTGATGATGATGATGAGGGTGATAATGATTATGAAGATGATGAAGTTAATGATGAAGTTGATGCTGCTGCTGCTGCTGATGATGCTGTTGATGATGAAGATGCTGTTGATGATGATGATGATGATGATGATGATGATGATGATGACCGTCTTAGTAATAATGGTATTGCTAAACTTGTGACCTGGGCCATCTATGTCATTGCTTTTGCTTATTGAAATACTGGACCACAACTAAATAATTTTTTCTCATTGTGTCACATTGGCATTGCCTAAGGGTTACTCCTGACTAAGCACTCAGGAATTACTCCTGGCGGTGCTCAGGAGAACATATGGGTTCTTGGGGATCTAAGCCGGATCTGGCCAATTGCAGGGCAAGCGTCCTACCCGCTGGACTATCGATCCAGGCCCCCTCTTCTCAATTGATATAACAAAAATTTTCCCATTAATGTGTTACACTCAGTGTTCAACCCCAATCGCACCACCATTACACTGCCCACACAGTTGCATCTGTCCACATAACAACTCTCTACATCTTACAACATTCCACCTCTACTGTAAAAGTCTTCTAACAGTGCAACTGCCACCCCTGTTTCAAAGGCCCACCAGCACAATTGCACAGCACCATTACTGCAGCCCACCAGCATTATTCACAAATTTTCCAACCAACACTTCAGCCTGTCCCTAGAGCAGACCCTCATTAATCTATTACTGGTGGGACCGAACCCCACCCATCGGCGCAGGACCTCCCTCTGACACCATCCAGCCCTGACGCACAGCAGATCCCGCACTCTTCCCACCAGGTGCATGTGTGATTCTTGCAAATTCGCGGACCCCAAGCTGCCCCAGGGAAGAGCGGAAACTCCATCAACGGGAACCAAGGCAAATTGCCCTGGTTACACCCCAGACCGACCCTTGGGCGCTGCGGCGCCTGGTAACCTCCCAAAACTCAAAACCGCTGGCGCACTAGGCGCGTCCACGCGACCATCTTACTACCTACCTTGCATGAAGTACCAGTGGATTTATTTTCTTGAAATGGCCTCTCAGATGTTCCTTGATGAGTCGAATAAGGTGATACATAACTTTCCCACACTCACTAGTTTACTTTTTCTCCTCAGCAGAGCAGTTCTCAGGCCTATTTAAGTGCCCAGGATCACCTGTACCTTGTGAAGAGGCGGGGCCCCTGCCCATTGGGGAGATGCTGCCTTTCTCACTAGCTCCCTGGCGGGCCCTTGCTGCAGGCCCATGGAGGGTGTCTGAGTACCAGCCTATTCCTGAGGGACCATGAAGAGCTTGTCTGGCAGCAATCTGGCTCTGATCTGTGCCTACTGTGTTACTCTCAGTACCCACCAGATGGCGATGCCCACATGGAAGCAGAGAAAGCCTTCCACCCTCAAAACTATTGGCAGAAAAACCCTCAATGACATTTAAGCTAAAGGCATCTTCAAAGGTGAAATACCACAAACAAAGCAAGTAGAAGAAAAGATAAACATATGGCAATACATGAAAGAAAAAGGCTTCAGCAATCCAAAGAAACAGTGACCAAGATACAAATACAGTGAACAGAATGGGAAAGAATATTCACCCAATACCCAGCTGATAAGGGATTAATATCCAGGATATATCAGGCACTGGTAGAACTTTACAAGAAAGAAACAGCCAACCCCATCAAAAAATGGGGAGAAGAAAAGAACAGCAACTTCAACAAGGAAGAAATACGAATGGCCAAAAGACATATGAAAAAATGCTCATCATCATTCATCATCAGAGAGATGCAAATCAAAACCACAACAAGATATCGTCTTACACCACAGAGATTGACACATATCCCAAAGAGCAAGAACCACAAGTGCTGGCGTGGATGTGGGGAAAAGGGGACTCTCATCCATTATTGGTGTGAATGTCGACTGGTACATTCTTCAGAGAAAATAATATGGACATTCCTCCAAAAACTAGAAATTGAGCTCCCATTTGGCCCGCCATACCATTCCTGGGGGTTTACCCTCGAAAGCGAAAAAACACACAGTGGAAACACCATCTGCGGCCTCATTTTCATAGCAGCACTATTCACGATAGCCAGAATCTGGAAACAACCAGAGTGCCCGAGAACAGATGACTGGATAAAGACACTTTGGTGGCCAGAGTTTCTTTCGTGTCCAGATGTCCAGTGGGTAGGGCATTTGTCTTGCATATGGCCAACCTAGTTTTGATCGCCGGCATCCCATTTGGTCCTTGGAGCACCGCCAGGTGTAATTCCTGAGTGCAGAGCCAGGAGTAAATCCTGAGAATGACTGGGTGTGCCCTAAAATGAAATAAAAAAAAAGAAAAAATGAAAAGAGAAAAAAAAAGAAAGAAATTTTGTCACATCGATAGAAAGGAATCCTTGGCATCTGTTAGGAAAATTGAAGATATAAAATTTGCCTATGAATGGATGGACATGGAGAGAATCATGTTGAGTGAAATTAGCCAGCAGGAAAAAATACAGATATAGAGTGACTACATTTATTTGCATGGCATATATATAAATATATATATATATATACATATACATATATATGTCATCATTATGATACCAATATCCAATGTCAGGAGAAACATGGATCAGGAGGTTTTATCAAATGTGGAAACTGTCACAATATGTGGGAGACAGAGGCTAGGTGAGACAGAGAATGGAACATTGTACTAATAATTGTTGACAGCGCTAATACCAACCTAAATCTGAGCATTAAATACAGGCAACATGATACATATGACAACCTCTGAATGTATGTATTGTAATCCATGATGTGGAATTGAAGGAAAAGAGAAAGAGAGAAAGACAAATAGATAAAGACCCCTGCCATAGAGGCAGGCAAGGGGCGGAGGGAGAGAATCGGGGACATTGGTGGTGGGAATTGGGGGTGGAGGGATGGGGGCTGGATCTCTGTATGACTGAAACCCAAATATGAACCTCTTGTGAATATCATTTGTAATTGGATATCTCACGGTGGAATATTAAATATTAAAATCTATATGAACATGAAAGAAAAACAATAAAGTTCAGATTGCAAGGGACAGTGAGAAAGGGCCAGATCTGAATATCAGTTTTCTCTTTAATGGGTGAGGGTTTCGGGTGGGAAGTTTCTATGCAGGAACAATCTTTTGAAAAATAATTTATTAAAAAATGTCTGCTTCCAAAATTCACAGAAAAAGGTAAATACAAGATAACATACAAGAAATGTTAGTATATCTCTATTTTGGGTGACAAATTATGGCCACACAAATGTGATCTGTTGACCTTTATGTAAATAAATTTTTGAAACCCGTTGTTTACAAAAAATAATCTATTGGCAGAAAATTCCTGCAAATGCTAGGTACCTGACGCCATCTGAGCTAATGTACTTGGTGGGAGACAGAGGGAGGCCAGTGAGGGAAGGGTTTGGCTTTCAATGCCGCAGCCAGGTCGCACATCTTATTCCTAGACAGGAGAATTTACATGGATGATGATGATGATGATGATGATGATGATGATGATGATGATAATGATGATGATGTTGATGATGCTGTTGATGGATGATGATGCTGTTGATGATGATGATGATGATGATGATGATGATGATGATGATGATGATGATGACCACCTTACTACTAATGGTGTTGCTAAAGTTGTGACCTTGGCCATCTATGCCATTGCTTTTGCTTATTGAAATAGTGGCCCTCTACTCATAATTTTTTTCTTTTTGTCACACTTGGCATTGCTTAAGGGTTACTCCTGATTAAGTACTCAGGAATTGCTCCTGGCGGTGCTCAGGGGAACATATGGGATGTTGGGGAAGCAACCTTGGGTCTGGCCGATTGCAAGCCAAGCGCCCCACCCACTGGACTATCGATCCAGGCCCACGCTTCTCAATTGATTTAACAAAGTTGTTCCAATTACTGTGTTACACTCAGTATTCAACCCCAATCCCACCACCATTACGCTGCCCACACAGTTGCAACTGTCCACACAACAACTCTACATGTTGCTACAACAGTCCACCACTACTGGAAAAGTCTTCTAACAGTGCAACTGCCACCCCTGTTTCAAAGGCCCACCAACAAGCGAGCACACCACCATTACAACAGCCCACCAGCATTATTCACGAAATTTTTCCAACCAGCACTTCAGCCTGCCCCTAGAGCAGACCCTCAATAATCTATTTTATATTGCTTGCTCTAGTTTGCTAACATGATCTAGCAACGTTTTCTTAGAAAATAGTGAAGACTGTCCAGTCTCACAGTGAACCATTGAGCCCTCGTACACAAAGTGACTGATACCGTTGTTACAGGATCAGTGTTGTGTGTACATATTTTGTTATTGCTTAGCTTCTACTTTACATGTATTGACAGTGTTGTGCTACTTGGCATGGCAGTACAGTAGTTTTTTGAGGAATTGCAAAATTTTGAACTGGGTGATAAAGTTTGAGTTCAACTTTTAGGGAGGTGATATTGGCGGATGGACGTGACTATCAGGCCTTCCCGAGAACAGGGAGATGTGGGGAGGCAGCTCTCTGGTCACGGCATTCGGAGGCCCCACCTTGGGTGAGGACCAGTCCAAAAGGACCCATGGTGGTTGTGGGGTGGGGGGAGGTCCCTCAGGCCCACGAGGACTTTGTGACTCAAGTGAGAAGCTGAGCGGTCTTCACTGTTGACGTCACTCTGTGGGAGTTCTGGATTTCTCACCGGCCAATGGGGTTGCAGACCCGAGACCACGCCCACGACCTCGCCTATAAGGAGCACGGGCCCTCCCTTTCTGGCGCCATCTCTCAGTGAACCAGTTTATGTGGTGAAATCCTCATACTCTGAATCGCGAGATGTGGCTCCAACCCCGCGCTCCGTGTTCCCCCCTCCACTGTTTGTCTCCTTCCCCCCCCCCTTGTGGCGTCCATCCCCCAACCCTGTGCCAACCCAGACTGGATTACAGAGGACTCCGCTGGCCAAAGAACGGAAGATGGTGAGAAAAAGCGCTGAGATTGGGATGTGTGACCGAGTCTAAGGTCTTGTAATGGCACCCCCACGGTGGCCAGTGTGTGGTCCAGATGAACCCTTGTCCCTCTTGCAGTCCTGGCCCAAGTCGACTGTCAGTCTGGCCTTCAGCAGAGTCTGCCGGCAGTCAGGACTCCCCGGGACTCTGGGCTAGTGACCTCCAGGGACCCCTCATCCAGGAACTTCCCGGTCCCTCTGTCCCCGTAACTGGCCTTCCTGGGCTCCAGGTGTCCTAAGACTTTGGTGACACCTTGTTCCCTTCCCTCCGCAGGGCAGCCACTGTGGCCTGGGACAGGGCCATCAGGGCTGTGTACCCGGCTGCCTGTCTTTCCTTACTGGGACTGAGGCTTAGAACCAAGGTCCCAAGCCCCAAGCTCCTAGAGTTTCACCCCCACTGGGGTTATTATTGTTGGTCCCCATGTGAGGTTTGGAGGTGTCTGCGAGCACGGGCCCCCTCAGTTGGGCTCTGGCCTACCCTGGTACTTGATCGTTACCAAAGCATGGACCACATTTGGAAGCCACCGTTTGGGTTTTGGACCATGTCCACACTCAGTGTCATGCCGCAGGTGGAAGTGCGGAACCAAAGGACCCAGTCCCCAGGGCAGCAGGATGAGTATCTGACCCAGCTCCAGCAGTTCCTGCTCACAGTGCAACAGCATCTGGACAGCTACCAGCAGCTGGTCTCTGAGAAGGAGGAGCTGCATCAGCAGCTGCTGCAGCAGAGGCAGCTCCTGGACCAGCTGCAGTTGGAGCGACCCAGAGGGCAGGCGGTGTTGGAGGAGGCCCTGAAGGAGCTGAGGGAGACCCAGGTGAGAGTCGGGGGCAGGCCCTCAGGGCAGGAGGGCGGCAGCCAGCTCCTTCCTTGCTCCTCACAGACCGCCTTCTCCTTTAGGAGCTCCTCAGACAGTCAGAGGAGGAGAACCAGCAGCTCCGGGCCCTGCTGAAGTCACAAGCGTGCCGTGAGAAGGGTGAGTGGCAGGGCAAAGGGTTCCCTGGAGGGAGAAGCCCCCTTTGCGGAGTCAGTTGGTGGGGCTATGGGATGGTGGACCAAGAGGGCCCCGCCCCAGGCCATCCTCCTTTCTAGGCTCACTGAGACCCTGGTGCCGCCCCACAGCCAGTCCAGTGTCAAAGGACACAGAGGTGAAGGAGAAAGAGGTGCTGGAACCCAAGAAGCTCATGCAGGTGAAGGCGATTGTAAACGCAGAGGTGGACGAGACCTTGAAGACCAGTGAAGTGGAGGTGATGATGGAGAAGGAGGCGTCCAAGAACATGAAGACTGTGATGCCAGAGGCGATGGGCTGGTCTCCAATTTCCCTCTTATTCCCATTCTTTTACCGCAATAATGGACGGGACCCTCTCCAAATCAACCAAATCTAGCCCTAACCCTGTCCTTCCCTGCTCTTCCTTCCTGTTCTCCTCTCACCCTTCTCCTCCTCCCACATTCCTGCTCCCATGCACTTCCTCATTTAGGATTTAATAAAATAAGCAACATTTGAATCTGGGCGTCATGCATGTCTCCAAACTCTAGCTACCAGGGATTCAGGAGAGGCAGAAATGTCCCCAGTACTAGTCACCAGGGTTCCAGGACCCGGAAATGTCCTCCACCACAAACCACCATGGCCTGGGGGCAGAAAAGTCCATGAAATAGTCACCAGGGATTCTTGGTAGTAGAAATGTTCGCAACATTAGCTAGCAGGAGCTTATCCCCTAGCACCAGACACATATTAAGGTGGCAGATTTGTTCCCCCACCACTAAATACTTGTTTTTCAGGGCAGAGATGTCGCTCCTCCCCCCCCCCGGGTTCAAGTGAGTCCAGAACAGACACGCCCTTCGACAGCTCAGCCAGAAGAGTCAGGACAGGCAGCTGCCACCCCCTTCCTAAAACTAGGTCTCAGAGAACAGACTGGGTGGAAATTGCCTCCCACACTCCCGTTCATTCAGAAATGTTAGGACCATGGGAAAAGCCAAGGTGATGGGCTGCCTGGCAGTAGCTCAGGGCACTTTCCCCTTCAGTGTTGACTTGGGTTGTGTGCAGAGGGTCCAGAGAGCGGTTTAGGTGCCATAGGGCAGGCTCTGTATGCAGGGCCTCAAGTCCATTCCCTGGCACCACATGGCATCCTGAGCACAAAGACAGGAGGGCCCTGAGAAATCCCTAAAACGAAAACCTCTCAGATAGATCCACACAATAAGGCTCGATAAAACAGTTGCTTCGTGGTTTTGGGGAGAGGGTTCAGTGCGTTAGAGGAAAGGCTGGACTGTGGGGGCAAATGAACCCCCTTTCTGATCCACGTTAAAACTGGGCCACTCAAACCTTAGCCTTTGACTGGAAGGATATCACAGTGGGGAGCACCTTTGCCTTGCATGCGGCCAATCCGTCTTTGATTCGCAGCATCCCATATGGTCCCCCTGAGCACAGCCAGGAGTAATCCTGAGCATCAAAGGGTGTGACCCAAACAAAAAATCTCTTGGCCTTTATGGCCCCCAAAGCCAAACAACAGTCTGAGTTGGGAGCTCCCCTCCCAGGAACTTGTCTGTTCTGGGGATGGCACCTGTCGCTAATGGGGCCTAAAGCTGTCAGATGACACAGTTCTAGGCACTATTTGGGGCTGAGTTGGTGGCAGGGACGGGAGGATTGAGGAGGACAGGGCCTGCTCTCTCTGACATTCACTGTTCTATAGCTCTGGATCTATACTAGGACTGTGTGGTTTTGTCACTGATTGGGCGAATCCTGCCAGGAGCAAACGCTTCTGGGTGGTGGGGTTCCTGTCCATGGGGTCTCAGCATGTCCCAGCCTATCATTTGCACTGGCTTTCACAGGACGACGACTTGACGTGCTCCTATTGCTCGTGTGTCTAAGATGTTGTCCCACAGCCAGGGTCCCCCTCTTTCCTACCTGACATTGCAAAAGACTTATGTGTTATCACTGTGGTATCCTATCCACTTTCTTGGGTGGGACAGGTTCCGGGGGTGGCCCAAACCCCTGCATCCAGCACCCTAATGCCCACCTACACCTTCTGTGTGGAAATTCACATCCACACCATTGGTCAGCACCCAGAGCCCAGGCCCAGCCGTCCTGTAAGTGGGCTCCTGGTTCTGGGTCCTTTCTCTCCTGCAGACAAGCATGGAGACATGCTTGGCCGAGTCACACTCGGCTCAGTTACAGGACAGGAAGTGTTTCCAGGTAGTGGCCAGGGATCTGTAGATCAGGAATTAGGGATCAGGAAGAAGCACCATCTCTTCTTTACTCAAAGCGTCTGGACTGGGGTGAGCCACAGTCTTTCCTTATCCCTACCCATCCCTCCCAGGCTCTGAGACATCGCGGCTGTCCCACAGGGCTCCTGGCCTGAGATCGCCCAGCATCGCGCTTGATTCAGCGGATCTGAGGAATCAGGGGGGTCACACAGTGTCACGGCAGACAATTAATGGTGTTTCTAGCCCAGGAGTTGAGAGGACATTCTCACAGCTCAGGTGACAGATGGGGACAGACCTGTGCAGAGATAGACGAATGTACTACTTCCCGGGAAAAGCAAAGGTCAGCACCAATGTCCAACAGTCTGTGAAGTCCCCCAGCTGTTGTTCTTCCATGAAGTTGTGTATCAAATCTGAATAGAGTCTAGCCGGGGCAAGTGTTCATGGCATCGATTTCACTGAGTTGTTTCATTTTTCACTATAACCCACCTGTTTCGACATGGACAGTGTTGCCTGAGAAATCGAATGTAAATTGAAGGGATACTCCTTTGTATGTCATTTTCTTCTTTGAGCCCCCTTTCAGTCCTCTTGGACTTCTACCCCCAGTGACATATCAATCTAGGACTGCAGATACTACATCCTGGGGCTCCACAGGGATTTTCCTGGTCCAGAGCCAGGGCCGCCCCCAACACGGTGGTGAGCTCTTGAACCCTCATGCAACGGATCCCCAGGAACCAAGGTTTCCTGCTTGTCCCTGGATCCTTCCACTCAGAGGCAAGCAGGGGTCGGATCACTGGCGTGATTTGCAAAGGAGAAACATGTTTGAGGTCCAGCAGGGAAACCATTGGGCAGCAGAGAGGCAGACCCCAGAGAGTGGGAGACCCTGGGGGACCACAAGGTGACCAGTAAACACGGCCACCCAGACTGGCCATAGGTCCGCATGCTGGAGTTGGGACCCCACTCCTCGTGACTTCTGAACTGGGTGCTGTGGGTGTTACAAAGTGCGCCGCATTCCGCATGCCATAGTCCATCCCTAGGACCTCCACAGTCTCTCCTTATCCCTGACCACGCCTCTCGGGCTATGGGACATCGCTGCTGTCTCACAGAGCTCGCTCCTGGCCTGACTTCTCCCAGCATTGGAGCATGCATGATTCAACCGTTCTGAGGAAGCCTTGAGGGGACACACAGTGTCAGGGCAGACACTTGTTTGTACTTCTAGCCCAGTAGATGAGAGGACGTTCTCACAGCTCAAGAGACTGCTGAAGCAGTGACAGATGGGCACAGACTGGTGCAGAGACAGACGAATATACTGGGACTTGGGTACAGAAGGAGTTCAGCACCAGAGTCCAACAGGCCTTACAGCACAGGCGTTGTGACCCTGGTCCCCCAACTATGGCTTGTGGTGTTGCCAGACCTGGGGCGTGTATCAAGTGACAGGGCCCCTGCCCTTCCTTTGCGTGATCCCTTCAGAGTTAACTTTTTCTGTGGGTTTGTGAAGGAGCAGATGCTGGAGTAAGAAGGAAAGAATAACTGTGTCTGGCTGAATCCTGGCTCTATACTTCAGGAATCTCTTGGGGGACCATGTGGGATGCCGGGGATCAAACCCAGGTTGACCGTACGCAAGGTGAATACATACCCGCTGTGTTGTTGCTCAGGCTCCTATATTATATCTGTATCTGCTACAGGCCTGACAATGGAACGGTGCAATTGCTTCAAGTATAGAAGAAAAATAGCTTCAAGTATAGAACAGTATGGACCTACATATATGTACATGTATTAGTTTATATGCACACACATTCTTTTTCTTGGAAGGGGGCTTCTAACCTCAGATCGGCATGTCAGGGGTCGTTCCCGGCTGTAATGGGCCCACTGGCTCAGGCAGTATAATCCTCCAGGCCAGTGTTGCTGTGGGCCACCAGAGCCACTCGCTTCAGAGCTTGGTGCTGGGGCATCCAACAGAGTGTCTCACGCTCAAGGCATGTGCCTCCATTCACTGAACCGTCGCTCTGCTTCACATTTACTGTTTATTTGAGGGGCTTGGGGGGCAATATGAGATGCCAGGGATTGAAGTAGGTCAGTTTCATTCAAGCAATCCTTGGGGTTCGTTGAGATTTTGAGAAAAAGAACTTTACGTTTTGTTTTCTTGTTTTTTGATGTTCCTTTTTAGGTCACACCAAGCAATGATCAGGTCTTTCTCCTGGCTCTGTGCTTAGGAATCGTTTCCAGCGATGCTGGATGGGCCATATAGGATGTTGGGGATCTAACCCGGATCGGCCACGTGCAAGACAAATGCCCTCCTCGCTGGACAATTGCTTGGAGCGGCCCGGCGAAAAGAACTTTAAAAAGTCAATGTGGGATGCTCTTCCTCTTTATTTTTCTGCTCTTTTCTCTGTTCTTTAAGTTGGAGAACTTCTAATGAATCTTTTCATTTCCCTTCTGCCATCTCAACCTGCTGTCGACCTTACCTTTTTTTTTTCCAATTTGTCTTAAATTTCAGGTATAGTACGTTGAACTCCAAACATCTCTCTGGTTCTTCAAGTGTCTGGTGAGATATCTATCCTCAGTTGAGATCCCACACAGATTTACATAATTTTAATACATGTTCCGTTAGTCTTTCAACGGATTTTTTTTCCATGGGAACATATTAGTAATAACTGCCTTGAAGATTTTATGACTTGCCAAATTTAAACAACCGTAAAAGGCCACTGGCCAGTTCTAGCCCCTCTCCATAGCAGGAGTTTGCTTAGGATTCAAGCCGGTAGGCGAGAGTCTGTTGCTAAATTATATTCTTTCTTTTGAGGGTTCACTGGAGTGAGTCAGAGCGACCAGTATAATGTCCTTTGTTGAAAAGGGGAGATTTATAAACTAAGCTTTGTTTTATTTTATTTTATTTTATTTATATATTTATTTATTTTTTGCTTTGGGGGGGGGGGGGACAACCCTGCAGTGTTCAGGGGTTCCTTCTGTCTCTGCAGTCAGGAATTTCTTGGCAGTGCCGAGGGGACCATATGGGATGCTGGAGATTGAACCTGGGCCCACCGACCTGCAGGGCAAATGCCATCCCCGCTGTGCTATCGTTTCAGCCCCATCATTTGACTTTGCCTCAGGAAAGAAGAATTCTGCAGACTGGCCAAGAATTTTGCTTTCCATGGACAATGGTTTATTTGACCTTGGACAAAGGTTTATTTTTCCTGGACAGTGGTTTACTTGGAAACTGGATTGAGAGGTGCCCCTCTCTGGCAGGTGCCGGCTTGGCATGAGGAATGATCCCTTCCGAAAACCTGTAACGATTGTCAAGAACATTTTTGAGTCCGAAGGTAGGGAGGTTAGCCATTCCTGGCGGTGTTTAGAGTTTACTCCAACTCTGTGATCAGAGGCTTCTCCCAAGGGTGTTGGGATCAAATCTTCATGCAAAGCTGGTGCTGAGCCTCCCAGGAAACTGAATCTTCATCTCTGGACTAGCCCCTTTGTATCAACAGGTCTGGATTTATTTTGTTGAAATGGCCTCTCGGATGATCCTTGATGGGTCTAATATTGGTGATACATAACTTTCCCACACTCACTAGTTTACTTTTTCTCCTCAGCAGAGCAGTTCTCAGGCTTATTTAAGTGCCCAGGATCACCTGTACCTTGTGAAGAGGCGGGGCCCGCCCCTTGGGGAGATGCTGCCTTTCTCACTAGCTCCCTGGCGGGCCCTTGCTGCAGGCCCATGGAGGGTGTCTGAGTACCAGCCTATTCCTGAGGGACCACGAAGAGCTTGTCTGGCAGCAATCTGGCTCTGACCTGTGCCTACTGTGTTACTCTCAGTACCCACCAGATGGCGATGCCCACCGAGGAAGCAGAGAAAGCCTTCCACCCTCAAAACTATTGGCAGAAAAACCCTCAATGCCATTTAAGCTAAAGGCATCTTCAAAGGTGAAACACCACTAACAAAGCAACTGGAAGAAAAGAAAAACATATGGAACTACATGAAAGAAAAGGCTTCTGCAATACAAAGAAACAGTGACCAAGATACAAAGACAGTGCACAGAATGGGAAAGAATATTCACCCCATACCCAGCTGATAAGGGATTAATATCCAGGATGTATCAGGCACTGGTAGAACTTTACAAGAAAGAAACAGCCAACCCCATCAAAAAATGGGGAGAAGAAATGAACAGCAACTTCAACAAGGAAGAAATACGAATGGCCAAAAGACATATGAAAAAATGCACATCATCATTCATCATCAGAGAGATGCAAATCAAAACCACAATGAGATATTGTCTTACACCACAGAGATTGGCACATATCCCAAAGAGCAAGAACCACAAGTGCTGGCGTGGATGCGGGGAAAAGGGGACTCTCATCCATTGTTGGTGTGAATGTCGACTGGTACATTCTTCCTAGAAAACAATATGGACATTCCTCCAAAAACTAGAAATTGAGCTCCCATTTGGCCTGCCATACCATTCCTGGGGGTTTACCCTCGGAAGCGAAAAACACACAGCGGAAACACCATCTGCCGCTTCATTTTCATAGCAGTACTATTCACAATAGCCAGAATCTGGAAACAACCAGAGTGCCCGAGAACAGATGACTGGATAAAGACACTTTGGTGGCCAGAGTTTCTTTAGTGTCCAGATGTCCAGTGGGTAGGGCATTTGTCTTGCATACGGCCAACCTAGTTTTGATCCCCGGCATCCCATTTGGTCCCCTGAGCACCGCCAGGAGTAATTCCTGAGTGCAGAGCCAGGAGTAAATCCTGAGCATCGCTGGGTGTGCCCTAAAAAGAAATAAAAAAAAAAAATGAAAAGAAGAAAAAAAGAAACTTTGTCACATCGATAGAAAGGAATCCTCTGCAGCTGTTAGGAAAATTGAAGTTATGAAATTTGCCTATGAATGGATGGACATGGAGACAATCATGTTGAGTGAAATTAGCCAGAAGGAAAAATACAGATATAGAGTGACTACGTTTATTTGCATGGCATATATATATAATATATATATATGTCATCATTATGATACCAATATCCGATGTCAGGCGAAACATGGATCAGGAGGTTTTATCAAATGTGGAAACTGTCACAAAATGTGGGAGACAGAGGCTAGGTGAGACAGAGAATGGAACATGTACTAATAATTGTTGACAGCGCTAATACCAACCTAAAACTGAGCATTAAATACAGGCAACATGATACATATGACAACCTCTGAATGTATGTATTGTAATCCATGATGTGGAAGGGAAGGAAGAGAGAAAGAGAGAAAGACAAATAGATAAAGACCGCTGCCGTAGAGGCAGGCATGGGGCGGAGAAATGGAATCGGGGACATTGGTGGTGGGAATTGGGTGGAGGCATGGGGGCTGGATCTCTGTATGACTGAAACCCAAATATGAACCTGTTGTGAACATCATTGTAATTGGATATCTCACGGTGGAATATTAAATATTAAAAATGCTATATGAACATGAAAGAAAAACAATAAAGTTCACATTGCAAGGGACAGTGAGAAAGGGCCAGATCTGAATATCAGTTTTCTCTTTAATGGGTGAGGGTTTTGGGTGGGAAGTTTCTATGCAGGAACAATCTTTTGAAAAATAATTTATTAAAAATGTCTGCTTCCAAAATTCACGAAAAAAAGGTAAATACAAGATAACATACAAGTGTTAGTATATCTCTATTTTGGGTGACAAATTATGGCCACACAAATGTGATCTGTTGTCTTTTATGTAAATAAAGTTTTGTAACCCGTTGTTTACAAAAAAAAATCTATTGGCAGAAATTTCCTGCAAATGCTAGGTCCACATTCAGATCTGAAGGTACCTGACGCCATCTGAGCTAGTGTAGTTGGTGGGAGACAGAGGGAGGCCAGTGAGGGAAGGGTTTGGCTTTCAATGCCGCAGCCAGGTCGCACACCTTATTCCTAGACAGGAGATTCTACATGGATTAGGATGATGATGATGATGATGATGAATATGATGATGGTGATGATGATGATGATGATGTTGATGATGATGATGATGACCGCCTTACTACTAATGGTGTTGCTAAAGTTGTGACCTTGGCCATCTATGCCATTGCCTTTGCTTATTGAAATAGTGGCCCTCTACTCATAATTTTTTTCTTTTTGTGTCACACTTGGCATTGCTTAAGGGTTACTCCTGATTAAGTACTCAGGAATTGCTCGTGGCAGTGCTCAGGGGAACATATGGGATGTTGGGAAAAGAACCTGGGTCTGGCCGATTGCAAGCCAAGCGCCCCACCCGCTGGACTATGGATCCAGGCCCACGCTTCTCAATTGATTTAACAAAATTGTTCCAATTACTGTGTTACACTCAGTATTCAACCCCAATCCCACCAACATTACGCTGCCCACACAGTTGCAACTGTCCACACAACAACTATCCATGTTGCTACAACAGTCCACCACTACCGTAAAAGTCTTCTAACAGTGCAACTGCCACCCCTGTTTCAAAGGCCCACCACCACAAGAGCACATCACCATTACAACAGCCCACCAGCATTATACGCAATATTTCCAACCAGCACGTCAGCCTGCCTCTAGAGCAGACCCTCAATAATCTATTTTATATTGCTTGCTCTAGTTTGCTAATATGATCTAGCAACGTTTTCTTAGAAAATAGTGAAGACTGTCCAGTCTCACAGTGAACCATTGAGCCCTCGTACACAAAGTGACTGATACCGTTGTTACAGGATCAGTGTTGTGTGTACATATTTTGTTATTGCTTAGCTTCTACTTTACATGTATTGACAGTGTTGTGCTACTTGGCATGGCAGTACAGTAGTTTTTTGAGGAATTGCAAAATTTTGAACTGGGTGATAAAGTTTGAGTTCAACTTTTAGGGAGGTGATATTGGCAGACGGACGTGACTATCAGGCCTTCCCAAAGAACAGGGAGATGTGGGGAGGCAGCTCTCTGGTCACGGCATTCGGAGGCCCCACCTTGGGTGAGGACCAGTCCAAAAGGACCCATGGTGGTTGTGGGGTGGGGGAGGTCCCTCAGGCGCATGAGGACTTTGTGACTCAAGTGAGAAGCTGAGTGGTCTTCACCGTTGACGTCACTCTGTGGGAGTTCTGGATTTCTCACCGCCAATGGGGTTGCAGACCCGAGACCACACCCACAACCTCGCCTATAAGGCGCGGGGCCCTCCCTTTCTGGCGCCATCTCTCAGTGAACCAGTTTATGTGGTGAAATCCTTGTACTCTGAATCGCGAGATGTGGCTCCAACCCCCCCGCTCAGTGTTCCCCTCCTCCACTGTTTGTCTCCTTCCCCCGCCCCCTTGTGGCGGCATCCATCCCCCAACCCTGTGCCAACCCAGACTGGATTACAGAGGACTCCGCTGGCCAAAGAACGGAAGATGGTGAGAAAAAGCGCTGAGATTGTGATGTGTAGCCGAGTCTAAGGTCTTGTAATGGCACCCCCACGGTGGCCAGTGTGTTGTCCAGATGAACCCTTGTCCCTCTTGCAGTCCTGGCCCAAGTCGACTCTCAGTCTGGCCTTCAGCAGAGTCTGTCGGCAGTCAGGACTCCCCGGGACTCTGGGCTAGTGACCTCCAGAAACCCTCATCCAGGAACTTCCCGGTTTCTCCATCCCCGTAACTGGCCTTCCTGGGCTCCAGGTGTCCTAAGACTTTGGTGACACCTTGTTCCCTTCCCTCCGCAGGGCAGCCACTGTGGCCTGGGACAGGGCCATCAGGGCTGTGTACCCAGCTGCCTGTCTTTCCTTACTGGACTGAGGCTTAGAACCAAGGTCCCAAGCCCCAAGCTCCTAGAGTTTCACCCCACTGGGGTTATTATTGTTGGTCCCCATGTGAGGTTTGGAGGTGTCTGAGCACGGGCCCCCTTAGTTGGGCTCTGGCCTACCCTGGTACTTGATCGTTACCAAAGCATGGACCACATTTGGAAGCCACCGCTTGGGTTTTGGACCATGTCCACACTCAGTGTCATGCTGCAGGTGGAAGTGCTGAACCAAAGGACCCGGTCCCCAGGGCAGCAGGATGAGTATCTGACCCAGCTCCAGCAGTTCCTGCTCACAGTGCAACAGCATCTGGACAGCTACCAGCAGCTGGTCTCTGAGAAGGAGGAGCTGCATCAGCAGCTGCTGCAGCAGTGGCAGCTCCTGGACCAGCTGCAGTTGGAGCGACCCAGAGGCCAGGCGGTGTTGGAGGAGGCCCTGAAGGAGCTGAGGGAGACCCAGGTGAGAGCCGGGGCAGGCCCTCAGAGCAGGAGGGCAGCAGCCAGCTCCTTCCTTGCTCCTCACAGACCGCCTTCTCCTTTAGGAGCTCCTCAGACAGTCAGAGGAGGAGAACCAGCAGCTCCGGGCCCTGCTGAAGTCACAAGCGTGCCGTGAGAAGGGTGAGTGGCAGGACTAAGGGCTCCCTGGAGGGAGAAGCCCCCTTTGCGAGTCACTTGGTGGGGCTATGGGATGGTGGAACAAGAGGGCCCCGCCCCAGGCCATCCTCCTTTCTAGGCTCACTGAGACCCTGGTGCCGCCCCACAGCCAGTCCAGTGTCAAAGGACACAGAGGTGAAGGAGAAAGAGGTGCTGGAACCCAAGAAGCTCATGCAGGTGAAGGCGATTGTAAGCGCAGAGGTGGACGAGACCTTGAAGACCGGTGAAGTAGAGGTGATGATGGAGAAGGAGGCGCCCAAGAACATGAAGACTGTGACGCCAGAGGCGATGGGCTGGTCTCCAATTTCCCTCTTATTCCCATTCTTTTACCGCAATAATGGACGGGACCCTCTCCAAATCAACCAGATCTAGCCCTAACCCTGTCCTTCCCTGCTCTTCCTTCCTGTTCTCCTCTCACCCTTCTCCTCCTCCCACACTCCTGCTCCCATGCACTTCCTCATTTAGGATTTAATAAAATAAGCAACATTTGAATCTGGGTGTCATGCATGTCTCCAAACTCTAGCTACCAGGGATTCAGGAGAGGCAGATATGTCCCCAGTACAGTCACCAGGGTTCCAGGACCCGAAAATGTCCTCCACCACTAACCACCACGGCCTGGGGGGCAGAAAAGTCCATGAAATAGTCAGCAGGGATTCTTGGTAGTAGAAATGTTCGCAACATTAGCTAGCAGGAGCTTATCCCCTTGAACCAGACACATATTAAGGTGGCAGATTTGTTCCCCACCACTAAATGCTTGTTTTTCAGGGCAGAGATGTCGCTCCCCCCTGGGTTCAAGTGAGTCCAGAACAGAAACGCCCTTTGACAGCTCAGCCAGAAGAGTCAGGACAGGCAGCGGCCACCCCTTCCTAAAACTAGGTCTCAGAGAACAGGCTGGGTGGAAATTGCCTCCCACACTCCCGTTCATTCAGAAATGTTAGGACCATGGGAAAAGCCAAGGTGATGGGCTGCCTGGCAATAGCTCAGGGCACATTCCCCTTCCGTGTTGACTTGGGTTTTGTCCAAAGACTAGAAATTGAGCTCCCATTTGACCCAGCCATACCATTCCTGGGGATTTTTCCTCGGAAGCGAAAAACACACAGTGGAAACACTATCTGTCTCTTCATTTTCATAGCAGCACTATTCACAATAGCCAGAATCTGGAAACAACCAATGTCCCGAGACTGATGACTGGATAAAACACTTTGGTGTCCAGAGTTTCTTTATTGTCCAAATGTCCAGTGGGTAGGGCATTTGTCTTGCATACGGCCTACCTAGTTTTGATCTCCGGCATGCCATTTGGTCCCCTGAGCACTGCCAGGAGTAATTCCTGAGTGCAGAGGCAGGAGTAAATCCTGAGCATCTCTGGGTGTGCTCTAAAATGAAATAAAAAAAAAGAAAAAATGAAAAAAGAAAAAAAGAAAGAAACTTTGTCACATCGATAGAAAGGAATTCTCTGCAGCTGTTAGGAAAACTTAAGTTATGAAATTTGCCTATATATAAATTGATGGACATGGAGAGAATCATGTCGAGTGAAATTAGCCAGAAGGAAAAATACAGATATAGAGTGACTACATTTATTGCTTGGCATATATATATATATATATATATATATATATATATATATATATACATATATATATGTCATCATTATGATACCAATGTCCAATGTCAGGCGAAACATGGGTCAGGAGGTTTTATCAAATGTGGTAATTGTCACAAAATGTGGGAGACAGAGGCTAGTTGAGACAGAGAATGGAACAGTGTACTAATAATTGTTGACAGTGCTAATACCAACCTAAAACTGAGCATTAAATACAGTCAACATGATACATATGACAACCTCTGAATGTATGTATTGTAATCCATGATGTGGAAGGGAAGGAAGAGAGAAAGAGAGAAAGAGAAACAGATAAAGACCCTGCTATAGAGGCAGGCTAGGGGCGGAGGGAAGGAATTGGGGACATTGTTGGTGGGAATTGGGTAGAGGGATGTGGGCTGGATCTATGCATGACTGAAACCCAAATATGAACCTCTTCTGAACATCCTTGTAATTGTTTATCTCACTGAAGAATATTAAATATTAAAAATGATATATGAACATGAAAGAAAATAGTAAAGTTCAGATTGCAATGGACGGTGAGAAAGGGCCATATCTGAATATCAGTTTTCTCTTTAATGGGTGAGGGATTCGGGTGGGAAATTTCTATGCAGCAACAATCTTTTAAAAAATAATATATTAAAAAATGTCTGCTTAAAATTTCATTAAATAAGGTAAATACAAGATAACGTACAAGATAGTTAGGTGTTCGTATATCTCTATTTTGGGTGAGCAAATTATGGCCGCAAAAAATGTGATCTGCTGTCTTTTAGGTAAATAAAGTTTTGTACCCCGTTGTGTTACAAAAAATCTATTGGCAGAAAATTCCTGCAAATGCTAGGTCCAGATTCAGATTGGAAGGTACCTGACACCATCTGAGTTAGTGTAGTTGGTAGGAGACAGAGGGAGACCAGTGAGGGAAGGGTTTGGCTTTCAATGCCACCGCCAGGTCGCACATCTTATTCCTAGACAGCAGAATCCACATAGATTAGGATGATGATGAAGAAGATGATGATGATGATGCTGTTGATGATGATGATGATGATGATGATGTTTATGATGATGATGATGGTGATGATGATGATGATGATGACCGCCTTACTACTAATGGTGTTGCTAAAGTTGTGACCTTGGCCATCTATGTCATTGCTTTTGCTTATTGAAATAGTGGCCCTCTACTCATAATTTTTTTTCTTTTGAGTCACACTTGGCATTGCTTAAGGGTTACTCCTGATTAAGTACTCAGGAATTGCTCCTGGCGGTGCTCAGGGGAACATATGGGACTTTGGGGAACGAACCTGGGTCTGGCCAATTGCAAGGCAAGAGCCCCACCCGCTGGACTATTGATCCAGGCCCACGCTTCTCAACTGATTTCACAAAGTTGTTCCCATCAATGTGTTACACTCAGTATTCAACACCAATCCCACCACCATTACACTGCCCACACAGTTGCAACTGTCCAAAAAACAACTCTCCAAGTCGCTACAAGAGTCTACCACTACTGTAAAAGTCTCCTAACAGTGCAACTGCCACCCCTGTTTCAAAGGCCCACCAAGCAAGTGCACACCAACATTACAACAGCCGCCCAGCATTATACGCAATTTTTCCAACCAGCACTTCAGCCTGCCCCTAGAGCAGACCCTCAATAATCTATTTTATATTGCTTGCTCTAGTTTGCTAACATGATCTAGCAACGTTTTCTTAGAAGATCGTGAAGATTGTCCAGTTTTACAGTGAACCATTGAGCCCTCGTACACAAAGTTACTAATATCATTATTACAGGATCAGTGTTTTGTGTACATATTTTGTTATTGCTTAGCTTCTACTTTACATGCATTGACAGTGTGGTGCTACTTGTCATGGCAGTACAGTAGTTTTTGAGGAATTGCAGAATTTTGAACTGGGTGATAAAGTTGGAGTTTAATTTTTAAGAAGCTGATATTGGCGGATGGACGGGACTGTCAGGCCTTCGCAAAGAACTAGGAGATGTGGGGAGGCAGCCCTCTGGACATGGTTTTCGGAGGCCCCATCTTGGGTGAGGACCAGTCTAAAAGGAGCCATGATGTTTGTGGGGTGGGGGAGTTCCCTCAGGCCCACGAAGACTTTGTGACTAAAGTGCTGATGTTAGCAGTCCTGACTGTTGACACCACTGTGTGGGAGTTCTGTATTTCTCAGTGGCCAATGAGGTTGCAGACCTGAGACCATGCCCACGACCTCCCCAATAAAGCTCCTGGCCCTCCCCTTCTGGCACCATCTCTTGAACCAGTTTATGTGGGGAAATCCTCATACTCTGAATGGCGAGATGTGGCTCCAACCCCCTGGCTCCGTGTTCCCCTCCTCCACTGTGTGTCTCCTTCCCCGCCCCATTGTGGCGTTCATCCCCCAACCCTGTGCCAAACCAGACTGGATTGCAGAGGACTCCGCTGGCCAAAGAATGGAAGATGGTGAGAAAAAGCGCTGAGTTGGGATGTGTGGCCGAAGTGTTAGGTCTTTAATGGCACCCCCACGGTGACCGATGTGTGGGCCCAATGAACCCTTGTCCCTCTTGCAGTCCTGGCCCAAGTTGACAGTCAGTCTGATCTTCAGCATAGTCTGCCAGCAGTCAGGACTCCCGGGACTCTGGGCTAGTGACCTCCAGGGACCCCTCTTCCAGGAGCTTCCCGGTCCCTCTGTCCCCATAACTGAACTTCCTGGACTCCATGTTTCCTAAGTCTTTGGTGGACACGGTGTTCCCTGCTGTGGCCAGGTTAGCTTTGGCCAGGGACAGGGCCATCAGGGCTCTGTACCCGGCTTGCCTATCTTTCCTTTCTGGGGCTGAAAGGAGTTGGTTTCTTTTTGGAAACCAAGGTTCCAAGCCCCAAGCTCCTAGAGTTTCACCCCCAATGGGGTTATTATTGTTGGTCCCCTTGTGATGTTTGGAGGTGTCCAGAACCACGGGTACCACTCAGTTGTTTTCTGGCCTACCCTGGTACTTCTCAGTTACCAAAGCATTAACCACATTTGGGTACCACTCTTTGGGTTTTGGACCGTGAGCACACTCAGTGTCATGCCGCGATGGAACTGCGGATCCAAAAGACCCGGTCCTCAGGGCAGCAGGATGAGTATCTGACCCAGCTCCATCAGTTCCTGCTCACAAGCCAAAAGCATCTGGACAGCTCCCAGCAGCTTTTATCTGAGAAGGACGAGCTGCAGCAGCAGGTGCTGCAGCAGAGGCAGCTCCTGGACAGTTGTAGCAGGAGCGATCCAGAGGGCAGGCAGTGTTGGAGGAGGCCCTGTAGGAGTTGAGGGAGCCCCAGGTGAGAGTCGGGGCAGGTGTTCTTGGCAGCAAGGCAGCAGCCGGCTCCTTCTCTGCTCCTCACAGATTGCCTTCTCCTATAGGAGCTCCTCAGACTTCGGAGGAGGTGAACCATCAGCTCCAGGCACTGTTGAAGTCACAAGAATGCTCTGAGAAGGGTGACTGGCAAAGCAAATGGTCCCCTGGAGGGAGAAGCCCCTTTGTGAGTCAGGAGGTGGAGCTATGGGATGATGGACCTAGAGGGCCCCACCCCAGGCCTCTCCTCCCTTCTTGGCTAGCTGAGACCCTGGTGCCGCCCCATAGCCAGTCCATTGTCAAAGGACGCAGAGGTGAAGGAGACAGCAGTGCCGGAGCCTAAGAAGCTCATGCAGGTGAAGACGATTGTAAACACAGAGGTGGACCAGACCTTGAACCAGTGAAGTAGAGGTGATGATGGAGAAGGAGGGGTCCAAGAACATGAAGACTGTGATGCCAGAGGCAATGGCCTGGTCTCCAATTTCCCTCTTATTCCCATTCTTTTACCGCAATCATGGACACGACCCTCTCCAAATCATCCAAATCTAACCCCAACCCTGTCCTTCCCTGCTCTTCCTTCCTGTTCTACTCTCACCCTTCTTCTCCTCCCACATTCCTGCTCCCATTCTCTTCCTCTTTTACTATTTAATAAAATAAACAAGTTTTTAATCTGGGCGTCATGCATGTCCCCAAACTCTAGCTACCATGGATTCCTGAGAGGCAGAAATGTCCACAATATTAGTCAACAGTCTTCCACCACTAACCACCACTGTCTCGGGGGCTGAAACGTCCACGAAATAGGCACCAGAGATACTTGGTAGCAGATATGTTCACAACAGTAGCTACTAGGAGCTTATCCCCTAGCACCAGACACATGTTAAGTTGGCAGATTTGTTCCCCACCACTAAATACTTGTTTTTCAGGGCAGAAATGTCGCTCCCCCGGGTACATGTGAGTCCAGAACAGACACGCCCTCTGACAGCTCAGTCAGAAGAGTCAGGACAGGCAGTGGCCACCCCCTTCTTAAAACTAAGTCTCAGAGAACAGACTGGGTGGAAATTGCCTCCCACACTCCCGCTGATTCAGAAATGTTAGGACCATGGGAAAAGCCAAGGTGATGGGCTGCCTGGCAGTAGCTCAGGGCACTTTCCCCTTTAGTGTTGACTTGGGTTATGTGCAGAGGGTCCAGAGAGCGGTTTAGGTGCCTCAGGGCAGGCTCTGCTTGCAGGACCTCAAGTCCATTCCCTGGCACCACATGACATCCTGAGCACAAAGGCAGGAGTACACTGAGAAATCCATAAAACAGAAACGTCTCAGATAGATCCACACAATAAGGCTCCAGAGAGCAGTTGATTCATGGTTGTGGGGAGGGGTTCGTGGTGTTAGAGGAAACGCTGCTCTGTGGGGGCAAACGAACCCCCTTTCTGATCCACGTTAAACCTGGGCCACTCAAACCTTAGCCTTTGACTGGAAGGATAGTACAGTGGAGGGCACTTTTGCCTTGCTTGCAGCCAATCTGTCTTCAATTTGCAGCATCCCATTTGGTCCCCTGAGCACAGCCAGGAGTAATTCCTGAATGGAGAGCCAGGAGCAATGCTGAGCATCACTGGGTGTGACCCCAAAAAAAATCTCTTGGCCTTTATGGCCTCCAAAGCCAAACAACAGTCAGAGCTGGGAGCTTCCACTCCCAGGAACATTTTCTCTTCTGAGGATGGCTCCCCTGTTGCTAATGGAGTTGAACCATCCATCGACTGAGTTGTAGGCATTATTTGACATCTTTGAGTGAATAATGAATTGGATTCACAGGGTAGGGCAGGAGGGTCTGGGACAACTCTCACTGTCCTGTTTCCATTATTGTTAAAATCAAGAGATAAGTGTTTATACTAGGGCCTGTGGGTGTGTGTCACTGGAAACGGGAGGATGCTGACTTCATGATTTTGGGAAACTATGCCAAGGGATCTCTACATGTCCAGAGCCTGTCACCAGCCAGTCATCTCCAGGTGACACCAGTCAAGGGAGCCCAGGAGAATCCACTCAAAGGATTAAGGTTCAAAACCTTTGCTTCCCATCATTAGCGGGAAGGGAGAATTCTTGACCTATGGGTCGAGGCACCTGGCTACCCCCTGTTGACGAGAATGCAGTGATTAGTCTCCCTAAACCTCCAATGCGAAAAAAAAATTGGGCCTGTTAAAGTTAACACTTTCTAGTACAAAATCTTAATAATCTTACAATAATAAACTCTGCATAGAAGTTTCTATTTAGGAATAGGTTAAGTTAATCTATAATATGTGCATAGAGCTAGTAATTCTATGAAAATCAAAATTAAAAAAGATATGTACCTTACTTAAGGCAAATATGAAATTATGTAAAAACAAAAGACGTCAGAAAAACACGTCTGAAAAAACAGGCGCAGGCAAAAGGTGGTCATATGTGGTAAACACGATAAACTCCTTTTGATGTTAAAAATGTCTCCTTTGCTAAAAAATAACTGGTGTAATCTTGTGTCTGTGCATTTGTTGAACATAAAAAGAAAAGCTTTGCCCACAGTAAACTGCAGCAGCATTTGACCTCTCTTGTGTCTGTATCTGACTGTCCATCACGCCAACGTTCCTGTCCTCCTGATTCTCCTCACGCTGGTTATCCCCAAGACTTAGAGCTCATCGTGACTGAGCGGCCTGCAGCAGGAAACTATGCCAAGGGATCTCTACATGTCCAGAGCCTGTCACCAGCCAGTCATCCCCAGGTAACACCAGTCAAGGGAGCCCAGGAGAATCCACTCAAAGGATTAAGGTTCAAAAACCTGATGCGTCCTCACCAGGGGAAGCCAGATGCGATACCCCAAAACTGCAGCACCTCCGTGGCCTCACCACACTCCTGTTGCCTCCTCCTGTCCCCATCGGCAGTGTCCATGGCAGGAAGTCCCACTAGGCCTCCTAATCCTAGTGGGTAACTACCAAAGGCACAGCTACAAGTCAGCAGAGATTGGGGAGAGTCCTGCATATGCTGACCGGCCAGCGTTAAGGAGGGCCATTGCCAAGCAGAGCTGTCCTTTCAGTGGATGTGAAGTGGGCACCGGGGTCGGCTGACCTCCCCACTAGGGCTCCTGTGCCTTCTGAACACTTCGTGAATCTGGGTGTCCGGCTGCAGCTTTAGGAGCCACAGCAGTGCCCAGGTACCCTGGGCATGGTCCTTTCCAGGTGGGATGAAGGGCTGCTCCAGGCCACTACCAGATTCAACTCAGGTTTGAGACTGCTCCTGAACAGTCCAGTGTCTCTGGGAAGGAGATTTCATCCACCATTTCCTGACAGTCAGGGTTTAGGGGTCACCTCCCCTTTGGGCAAATGACGATGGGGTTGAGGGTTTGTATAGTGGCAAAAGCTAGACGTGGTTTTCACCCCATAATCCCTGTTCTGTGATATCTGGCATTGGGTAGCTACTTAGGCCCTTTGTAATTCACCAGAATCACCACTTATGGGAACCTGAGGCAGATTTTCCATCTGACTTCTGGCAGCAGCTAGAGATCAGAGCCCCGGGCACAGAGGGAGAAATACTCAGGCCTCTGCCAGGGCCCTGCTCTGGGTCAGGACTCCCCCGACTGGTGCCTTTCCTCACACATAAAGTGGTCCAACCCCTTAACAGACTCTGGATTCCTATTTCCAGGGCTGATTTCTGCGTTATTTCAGTTTTTCCTTTTTACAGTTCTAAATGCCCATTTCTCGAGGAGGTTTGTAACCCAGCCTCCGCCGAGAGGTGGAGCAGAACCCCCCAAGCGCCCCTTTTGGTCCTCTTAGGCATCTGCCCCAGGATCATATCAGCCACATGCTGCAGGATGCTAAAAGTCGGGGCTCCCCAGGGATTTCCTGGTCCAGAGCCATGGCCTCCCCCAACACAGTGGTGAGTTATTGAAACCTTGAGCAAAGGTTCCACAGGAACTGAGGTTTCCTGCCTGTCCTTGGATCCTCCCACTCAGAAGCAAGCAGGGTTGGCTCTATGGCACGATTTGCCAAGGGATAAACAAATCTTTGAGGTCCAGCATGTAAACCATTGGGCAATAGGGAGGCAGACCCAAGAGAGTTGAAGACCTGGCTATCACGAAGTGAGCAGCAGGCGCTGCACACTGACCAGGAGCAGGTCCCACACATATAGGTACCCCCTCCTCGAGGCTTCTGAACTGGATGCTGTGGGTGTACCAAGGTGCGCTGCATTCCACACACAATGTTATAGCCACCAGGACCTCCTCAGTCTTTCCGTATTCCTGACCACACTTCTCAGGCTGTGGGAAATCACTGCTCTCTCTCGGGACTCATTCCTGGCATGAGTTCACCCAGCATCAGGGTGAAAAACTCAGCCATTCTGAGGGAGCCTAGGGGACACCCAGTGTCAGGGCAGACACTTATTTGTGCTTCTGGATCTTTCAGGAGGAGGAACACTGGGAGCGATGCTAAGGACAGAAACATGGAGATTCTTGTTTCTCCTGTGGAGCCCCAGTTCTGCCCAGACCCTGAGTTCTCTGGGCCCAGCAAAAGCAAGAAGAAAAAAGTAGCCCACCTCCCACTCCCACCCAACCACACCCCTGAGTCCATTTGCTGGCAGGGCCCAGGGCATTCTTCCAGCTAAAGAGACTGCAGGAGTCTTGACATGCAGCGGGTGAATGAAGCTGGTGAGTTCTGGCCCCAGAGCCCAGCCGACCTGATAGGGTCAGCTTTGACTAGACCCCTCAGGGAGGAGTCCCCAGGTCCCCAGCTCCTCTGACTCCCTGGACATGACTGGGCCAACAGCTGTATCTGACAGAAAGCCCAAGGTTGAGGCTGTGAGCCCCATTTCAGAACCAATTAAAAATAGCACCATCATGATCTGAGCCTTATCCCCAAATGCACAGCTCCAGGAAATAGTTGTGAGGCCATAACTGCCCTTCAAACACCAAGACCCAACCCTGCACACACTCATTCCTTCTTGGCCTTAATTTGGGTGAGATGCCACATTCATCTGAACCTGACTTTCCTGTCTGTGTAATGGGCAGGTGAGATGTGTCGAAGATCCCCTGTAGGGCAGAGAGACTCACTTGGATGATGGGGGAAGGGGAGGAGGGTGCTCAATCAGAGTCTGGCGTGGCACTGGCACGCACTCGTGTTCCCCAGTGCAAAGAGCATGTCCAGGAAGCACTGGGACAGCTGTGGGAGGCAGGGGCAGAGACAGAGAGATGTAGCACCTGCTCCAGGTGGGGGGGAGGACCTGTCTAGGAGGGAGAATGCTGCTGGGGGTCAGAGTCACCAATCCACCAAGGAGTAAGGCCACTTCGTTGCCCCATTTGGAACAACAGTCAGTCACCAAATAGGTACATGGACTCTCTAGGGGGTGGAGGGTGCTGGGTGGATGTTTTAGAATATGATGTTGTGTTTTCCTTTGCTTGGATTGCAGAGGGTTGGGTCACACATCCAGCAGTGCTCAGGAGCGATTTCTGCGTATGCTCAGAGCTCTGGGTCCAGGACCAGTGAGAGAACAGAGGTAAGTCCTGCCCCGGCAGGGGAGCCGAGATGCCAGGACCTTAGTGACATAGAGGGTTCAGAGGTCATGGGCGAGGCTTGAGGTTATTAACGGCGACGGGCAGGCGCAGGGACTGAGCCCTGGGCTGGGACAGGAGCTTTTCCACTCACTGTTCACTTTGGACACTGAGCCTGAGGGGCCTATAATTGAGTAGAAGGAGGTACGGGGTTAAATAAGGGAGGGCCCATCCCTTAGACAATTGAGACATCCTGAACAGGTGACAGGTTGCCTCAGGTGCTGCCTGCCTTGGGTCTGGGCGTCAGTGCTGGAGCCCGTCATTTTCTGCCCTCTTTGGCTTCTGTGGCTTTTCCCTATAGCAGACGCAGTGGCATATTGCTGGTAGCCCCAGTGGAACTAGGACTGTGACTCCCTACAACAGCATGTGACCCCTTCCAGAAACAGCTCCAAGATAACATTCAAGATCTAATCCAGAAAGTCCCAGAGAACAGGCCTGGGGAGATAGTCCAGCAGGGGGAGAGAGCGGCCAGGGCTCCTGATCAGGAAGGCATGCAGCTGGCTCCTGCCTGCCTCCTACCTTCTTTCCTCAAGTTGAAAAACTCCTAAGAAACCTCAGGAAGAAAACTAGGTGCTCCAGGCCCAGCCGTGAAGGTTGAGTAGCAGGTCCCCAGGGTATGAAGTCACCCATGGAGGTAGAAAGCAGGGCACCCTGGGACACAGAGCCAAGTGGCCCCAGCCCAGACCCTGTCACCTACCCCTGTCCTGATGCTCTGAGACCCTGGGAATGCCACTAAACAAAACAAAGTGGCCAAGGGAGCAGAAGAGGAGGCCGTAATATACCTGGAGACGGTGGCGAGAGCTCCGGGGAGGGTGAATCTGCCAGTCAGTCTGTACAGAGAAGAGAGCGTGGTGAGCCTGACAGGTGCTCTGGGGTCCCGGGACACCCCCTGCCTCACTTTGATTCTGCCTCTGCAATTTGCTCACCTAACTGTTCCTTTGAAGCCTGTGAGCCGGCCTCCAGGCAATCCCCCTATAAACCTATGTACCCCGTTAGAGGAATGAAAGAAGCTTCTGTAGGACGCCCCACAGGCTTGCCTCAGTCTACCTCTTAGTCGTCGCAGGATTCTGCACCCCAGACTTAGCCAAGGCACAAAGAGCAGGCTGAGAAGCTGCAGATGAGAAAGCAAAGGACAGTGTCTGGTACAGACAGAGACAGACTGAGCTCTGACTGGAGTAAGGGGCTGCAACATCTGGGCTGAGTTGCCAGATATGCCCCAGGGAGTTAACTGGTGTGAAACATCAGCCAGGTGTGGGTTCCATACTGTGTTCAACTTCATGCCTCCTATGACGGTTCAGATGGAGAGGAGCACCTGAAAGTCACCATGGTCCTCCCTCAGGCCCGCCTCTCGCTTCTCCAGCTGAGGAGTGATGGTCAGCACGTCTGTGGGTAACAAACAGACAAAG
This sequence comes from Cryptotis parvus, assembly GCA_021461705.1. Taxonomy (NCBI): domain Eukaryota; kingdom Metazoa; phylum Chordata; class Mammalia; order Eulipotyphla; family Soricidae; genus Cryptotis; species Cryptotis parvus. The sequence goes on from JAJIBD010022516.1 coordinate 56,257, forward strand.
GAGTGAGACATTCACCTCACAGCTTTCTACCTGTGCTACACCACAGCACACACCAGATGCCAAAAGACAATACTGGATGCGCAAAGCCCTGCACTATCCCATCCTGGAGAGACCATTGGCAACGCTCTGCAGGGTGCCACCAAGCAAAGCCTCTCTTCCATGTTTTCCACAGGTGTGGGAAGAAATTAACAACAATAAAAGAGTTTAAATGAGGGGAAAATGTAAAGAAAACAAGACGGTGGTGACCCCAGAGAGCCACTAGGGCTCATAATTCACCCTCACACATTCCTGGACCCCCCATCTCTCTCTCTCTCTCTCTCTCTCTCTCTCTGACGATCTCCAAGGTCACAGGCAGGAGCACCAGGCTAGGATCCCTGAAGCAGGAGAGATTGTATCAGGGCCCACACAGAACCTTGGAAATGATTCAGGTGCTGAGGGAGACGCAGAGCTGTAAAGATCAGCCAGGCCGAGGCTCCTGCAGCATTTGCCTTCCGCATACCTGCTTTCTCCAGGCAGCGAAAATAAGCCTCCAAAGCGTATGAAACTTGACAGCAGTCAGGCAGCCTTGGCATCACACATCCTGGGGAGGCTGGGTTACTGCTGATCTACTGGATGGGGCGGAAACCCAGCCAGTGAGTCTCCTCCATGTTGGCTGAGCTCACTCTGCTTGAGCAAGAGTCGCAACACGAATGCCCCCTGTCCATGTGCCCACCCAAAGTCTTCGACATATGCTGGAGCACTGGGCAGAGTGTTGGGGTAAGCAGGCTGGCCACTGCACAGGGCTCTTGGGGTCTAGAGTTGGGAGTAGGATGTAGTGAGACCTTATGGTTCGCTCTTGTCCGTTACAGGCAGTTACAGGCAATTAGAAGTTCCAGTTTGTGGCTTTTGTTTTCAAGCACCTGTTGTCTTCTGTGCTTTGTGAGTTCTGTTTGCTTTAATTTTGTTTTCTGGCTATGCTTAGCAATGCTCAGAGGTTTCTTCTGGCGCTGTACTCAGGAATCACTCTTGGGGAATCTCTTTTGAGATGCCAAGAATCAAACCTAAGCCAACTGCATGCAGGAAATGCCCTACTTGCTGCACTATCATTCCTGTCCCCTGTGCTCTCTCGTTTGCTGTTTGTTTGGTTTTATTGTGTATTTGGTTGTTTTTTTCATTTTGTGTCACAACTGGCATTGCTCAGGCTTACTCTTGGTTCTATGCTCAGGAATTTTTATTTGTCATGCTCAGGGGAGTTTAAGGGATGCCAGGGATCTAACCCATTTCAGTCATGTGCAAGGCAAATGCTCTACCCACTGTGCAGTCATTGGCCCTGCCCCCGCAATGTATTCACATGACACATGTTTCTCTCTGCTTTTATTCCATTCTGGAGAAACCCAGGTTGTCTACTCAATATGTATCCTCTTTTACTCTCCCTTCATAGCTATCTACGTAAATATATTTTCATAAAAATGATGTTAAGAGAGAAAGAAGAGAAGGAAGGAAGGGAGAAAGGAAGGAAGGTAGATAGGAAGGAATGAAGGAAGGAAGGAAAGAAGGAAGGATGGAAGGAAGGAAGGAAGGAAGGTAGGAAGGAAGGAAAGAAGGAAGGAAGGAAGGTAGATAGGAAGGAATGATGGGAGGAAGGAAGGTAGGAAGGAAGGATGGAAGAAAAGGAAGGAAAATAGGAAGGAAGGTTGGAAGGAAGGAATTAAATAGGGGCACACAAAAAATCTTTAAAATAAACACAATAGAGCGGGAAAAGTAGCTCAATAAGTGGGGTCTTGCCGAGGTTCACTCCCCAGCATTACTTATGCTCCCCTGAGCCCCACCAGGGGTGGTCCCTGAACATAGTCATGTGCGGCCTCTAACCCATAACAAAATCGAAACGTTAAAGAGCCTGAGAGAAGGCTCAAAGAACTGAGCACATCTTCGCCCATGGGAGGCTAATGTTCAGTCCTTTGCCCCCCATGGTTCACCCGCTCCTCGGTATGAGCCCCAGCATAGAGTTTCAGGTCACCACAAAGCACTGCTTGGTGTGGCCCCAAAGTCACAACAGAGGCACCAGTTCTCAAAAAGCTGCGAAGTCAAAAATAATTTTTAATTTTGATTATTTTGAGTCACATCGTTGACACTCAGGGTTTCCTCCTGTACCAACACTCAGGAATTACTCCTGGATGTGCTCAGGAGTATGTCGATAGACTATCATAGATATGCTGCCATAGATCAACATGTGACAGCACAGGAGCCACCATCTACTGGTCTAGTGTCTTCCCCATCAGAGGAACAGTTCAGCACACAGCAGGATTTCTATGTGCTTCCCAGTTATTACCAAGCAGAATGAACTAGGGCAAAACAAAGCTGGACATTCTAGGGTTCTTGAACATTCAATAAAAGAATTTTAAAAGGTTCTTACTTATATGGGCCAAACTATAGTGTTATGAGTTATTAGTGGGATGGTCCAGCCAGAAGCTGTAGATCACTCACAACTTGAGCTTGATTGCAAAACGGCATTAAATCCTGAGCAGTATGCTCAGCGGAGAACATGCTTTGCAGAAGAGGCTTATAAGATGTCTAGGGATAACCCAAGGCAGGGTGAAACTAGGGGCGAAACCTTAGATATGGTAGGTGCCATTGGAACAGCTGGTTACATTTTAATGCGACTTGCTAACATGTTGCTTATAAAATACCTTGCCGCCAAGCTCAACATATACTAAAACACCTTCCAAAATGTGGACCTTCAAATTGTAACCGTCGTGTCTTGGAACCATCCTTGATGACCACTTCTAATCAGCTTTGGCAGATGGATGTCACTCATTTCTTACCAGTTCACTCCTTGGTCATTTTTACATGTTACTACTGACACATTCTCTAGTTTTGTTTGAGGAACCCCAGCTAAAGGGGAAAAGACTTTACATCCTTGTACTGATAGTCTTGTTTTGATGGATTGCCCAATGAAATTTAAACAGTTATTGGCCATCTTATAGTAGCTGTACCTTTAAAGATGTTTGCCTGCTGTGGCAAATTCAGCAGACCACTGGCATGGCATTTCTTGTAATCCCCAGTACCAAGCAATTGTTGAAAGAGTCCACAGTACATAAAAACTCTTCTTTTATTTCAATTAAAAACAAAAAGAGGAATAGTACCCCTTGTTATAGAGAAAAACAAACATTTTTAACACCTTTTTGCTCTACATTTTAAAAATCTACCTCAAAATACAATTTTTTGAACGTTGTCTTTCTAGAGCAGAAAACCATTTATAAGGGGCCGGAGCAATAGCACAGTGGGTAGGTATTTGCCTGTATGTGGATGACCTGGTTTCGATTCCCTGGTATACCACATGGTCCCCAAGTACTCCCAGTGTTAGTTCCTGAGTCCAACCAGGAGTAAAACCCCTGAGCACTTCTGGTTTGAATCAAAAAGGAAACAATCCCTTCAAAACCTGCTAAACATAAACAAAAGGTAATGGCTTGAGCAAAGATTTATTTTCAAGAACAATGGTTTATTTGGAAACTGGAATGAGAGTGCCCCACTCTGGCAGGTACCAGCTGGCATGAGGAATGATCCCTTCTGAAACCTGTAACAATTGTCAAGAGCATTTTTGGTCCGGAAGGTAGGGAGCCATTCCTGGTAGTGTTTAGAGTTTACTCCAACTCTGTGCTCAGGGGTTTATTTCAAGGGTTTTGGGGTCAAACCGACACAGATGGGACGAATCTGGAGGTGAGGGCCCCTGCCTCTGACCTTTCTCTGGGTTTTCCTTTCGGAGTTATCTGCTATGTGGGGTTTGTGAACTAGCCGCTGCTGGAGGAAGGAGGTAAGAGTAACTGTCTCTGGCCATAGACTAAGGGAGTGCAGAGACAGAGGCCGGACATTGACAAGCCAGGGAGTAAGTCCTGCCCTGGGCAGCTTCCCAGAGGGGGCTGCTAGGGTCAGAGGAGTGTTTGGGGCTTGGCTATAGGGGGAATCATCACGGACACTGTACCTGGTTGTTAACGTGCCAGGCCGCTGCCCAGTCGGCCCCGGTTGCTCATTTAACAGTGGGTAAAGAGGAGTTAATGTCTTCCAAGTTCCTCCTTTGAGACAAGGTTAGGATTTGATGGAGTTTCCCTTGTCCACTGCATGGTGGGGACCTCAGAAAACAGGTGCCGGTGTCTCTTCTCCTCTGTCAGAAGCCATGGGCAGATCAAATGGGACATTTCTGACTGAGCATTCAGCTGGGGTGCCGCTGCTCATGCAAATCTCCTAATCAGGAGTTTGGTTCTTCAGGAACCAAGCTGGTTACAGGGGATGGATCCCTGCTCTGTCCTCCTGTCCTGTGGGGCCTCCTCCTGTCCAGTTCTGGACAACATAGGAGGCTATGTAGAACGCAACTGGACATACACATCCTCTGAGTTTCCATTCTGGCTTTTTTTTTTCTGGTAGGCAGGAGTCAAACACAGGCCATAAAGAAGGATGCTGGGCCCTTGGGAGGCAGCAGGAATTCTCACATTGTTACAGAGCAGGTGCCCAGTCTGCCTTACCTGCACTGTTCCCATGGCCCTGCAGCTGTCCCACAGTGATGAGCGAAGGAGAGGAGGCGGTGGAGCCGGCAGTTGAGGTCATGACCTAGGAGCAAGACCAAAAGGGCTGGTGCAGGGGACAGACTGTCCATCTGCGGCCTGCATGGGGGTCAGTGTCTTAGCACGTGTATCTTGTCTGGGGTCTATATGACGCTGATGCCTGTCCTCACTCCTGTCCACAGATGCAGGGGCAAGACTCAGCAGCGCACTGCCCGTGTCCACAGTGGGTCAGTTCTCGCTGTTCCCTCCAGTAACAGTGAGTTGCATTTAACAGCACCTGCCACCACTATCACCTGGTCTCTGAAGAGCAGCAGCGGCACCCCAGGGGTTGAGCAAAAGCAGTTCCTACATGAGCTACAGTATGAGAGGGGCATTGGGAGGGAAGATAAGGAAATTTTAGTGAGGGCTATGCACCATCTGAAGGAGACAAAGGTGAGTCGGACAGTCGCTCAGGGCAGGAAGGCAGCAGCCGACTCTTTCCCTGCATCTCACCGTAGTCCCCTTCCTGCATGGCTCTTCAGTCAGACACAGGAGGAGGACCAGCATCTGCAGGCCTGCTGAAGTCAAGACAGTGCCCTAATAAGGGAAAAGTGTCCCTGTGTGGGACAAGCCCCCTTTGAGGGTCAGGGGCAGGGCTACAGGGAAGTTGGACCAGTGCTCAGGGGAGTATATGGGATGCCTGTGATCAAACCCATTTCAGTAATGTGCAAAGCAAGTGCTCTACCCACTGTGCTGTTATTCCGACCTGGCCCACTCCAACCATGTTGCCACATGTACACCCATTTCTCTCTGCTTTTTTTCATTCTGCAGAAACTCAGGGTCTCTGGTAAATACATATTCCTCTTTACTCTTCTTTCATAACTTTCTGAGTAAATATCTTTTCATAAAAGTGATCTTTCTTTATTGTCCTTTTTTTTTTTGTGTGGGGGTCACACCCGGCAATGCTCAGGCGTTTCTCCTGGCTCTGCACACAGGAATTACTCCGGGTGGTCCTGGGGTACCACTGGGATACCAGGGATCGAACCGGGGCCTGCACAGGCCGGACTAGGGCAAGGCAAATGCCCTACTTCTAGACCATCACTCCAGCCCCCATATTACTTAAAAGAGAAAGAAGCCAAAGAAGGAAGGAAGGAGGGAAGGAAGGAAGGAAGGAAGGAAGGAAGGAAGGAAGGAAGGAAGGAAGGAAGAAGGAAGGAAGGAAGGAAGGAAGGAAGGGAAGGAAGGAAGGAAGAAATGAAGGATGGAGGGAAGGAAGGAGGGCAGGATGGAAGGAAAGAAGGAAGTAAGGGAGGAAGAAAGGAAGGATGAAAGGAATGAAGGAAGGAATGAAGGAAGGAAGGAAGGAAAGAAGGAAGGAAGGAAGGTAGAAAAGAAGGAAGGTAGTTAGGTAGGTAGAAAAGAAGGAAATGGGAGCATACTGGAAAACATTTTTAAACAAACAAAACACGGTGGGTAATGTAGCTTTATAAGTGGGTGCTTGACCAGCTTCACTATCCAGCATCACTTATGGTTCCCTGAGCCCCACCAGGGGTGATCCCTGAGCACAGTCAGTGCAGCCTCCAAACCATAACCAAAGCCAAAGGACACAGGGCCAAGAGACGGCACAAAGGGCTGAGCATGTCTTCTCCAACAGGAGGTCAAGGTTCAGTCCTCAGGCCCCATGGTTTCCCAGCTTCTCTGGGATGACCCCCAGCACTGAGTTTTTGGTCACCACCGAGCACTGCTAGGTGTGGCCCCAAAGATACAACAGAGGTGCCATAGTGGCCCTCTACTCATATTTTTTTTTCTTTTTGTGTCACACTTGGCATTGCTTAAGCGTTTCTCCTGATTAAGTACACAGGAATTGATCCTGGTGGTGCTCAGGGGAACATATGGGATGTTGGGGATCGAACCTGGGTCTGGCCGATTTCAAGGCAAGAGCCCCACCCGCTGGACTATTGATCCAGGCCCACGCTTCTCAATTGATTTAACAAAGTTGTTCCCATTAATGTGTTACACTCAGTATTCAACCCCAATCCTACCACCATTACTCTGCCCACACAGTTGCAACTGTCCACACAACAACTCTCCATGTCGCTACAACAGTCCACACTACTGTAAAAGTCTTCTAACAGTGCAACTGCCACCCCCATTTCAAAGGCCCACCACCGCAAGAGCACAACACCATTACAACAGCGCACCAGCATTATACGCAATTTTTCCAACCAGCACTTCAGCCTGCCTCTAGTGCAGATCCTCAATAATCTATTTTATATTGCTTGCCCTAGTTTGCTAACATGATCTAGCAACGTGTTCTTAGAAAATAGTGTAGACTGTCCATTCTCACAGTGAACCATTGAGCCCTCGTACACAAAGTGACTGATACCGTTTTACAGGATCAGTGTTTTGTGTACATATTTTGTTATTGCTTAGCTTCTACTTTACATGTATTGACAGTGTTGTGCTACTTAGCATGGCAGTAAAGCAGTTTTTGAGGAATTGCAAAATTTTTAACTGGGTGATAAATTTGGAGTTCAACTTTTAAGGAGGTGATATTGGCAGATGGACTTGACTATCAGGCCTTCCCGAAGAACAGGGAGATGTTGGGAGGCAGCTCTCTGGTCATGGCATTTGGAGGCCCCATCTTGGGTGAGGACCATTCCATAAGGACCCATGGTGTTTATGAGGTTTGGGGGAGGTCCCTCAGGCCTTCGAGGACTTTGTGACTCAAGTGAGAAGCTAAGCGGTCTTCACTGTTGACTTCACTCTGTGGGAGTTCTATATTTCTCACCAGGCAATTGGCTTTTTAGACCCGAGACCACGCCCATGAACTCGCATAAAAAGCGCGGGGCCCTCCTTTTTTGGCACCATCTCTCAGTGAACCAGTTTATGTGGTGAAATCCTCATACTCTGAATGGCGAGATGTGGCTCCAACACCCTGGCTCCGTGTTCCCCTCCTCCACTGTGTGTCTCCTTCCCCGCCCCATTGTGGCGTCCATCCACCAACCCTGTGCCAACCCAGACTGGATTGCAGAGGACTCAGCTAGCCAAAGAACAGAAAATGGTGAGAAAAGGGCTGAGACTCGGATGTGTGGCCATAATACATTCTACTCTAAGAATGTATTATTTCTAGGAGCCTCTTGGTAGAGAGCCTCGGGTTTTCCAGGTATGATATCATGTCCTCTGCAAATAGTGATAACTTGGCTTTTTCCCTTCCTATCTGGATGCCCTTAATGTCCTTTTTCTTCCCTGATTGCTATGGCAAGTACTTCCAGTACTATATTCAATAGAAGTGGTGAGAGTGGGCCGCCTTGTCTTGTCTCTGATCTTAAGGGAACGGCTTTCAATTTTTCCCCATTGAGAATGATGCTCACTGTGGGCTTGTAGTAGATGGAATGGATTATCTTGAGGAAGGTTCCTTCAATCCCCATTTTTCGGAGAGCTTTTATCATGAACAGGTGTTGAATCTTGTCAAATGCCTTCTCTGTGTCTATTGATATGATCATATGGTTTTTATTTTTCTTTTTGTTGATATGATGTATTATGTTGATTGACTTGCGGATGTTGAACCATCCTTGCATTCCCGGGATGAATCCCACTTGGTCATGGTGTATAATCTTTTTGATGACTCTTTGGATTCTATTTGCCAGTATTTTGTTGAAGATCTTAGCATCTGTATTCGTCAGGGAGATTGGTCTGTAGTTTTCCTTTTTTGTGGCATCTTTGTCTGCTTTGGGTATCAGGGTGATATGTGCCTCGTAAAAGCTATTTGGGAGTGTTTCTGTTTCTTCAATTTGCCGGAAGAGCTTAAAAAAGAATTGAGAGTAGGTCCTCTTTAAAGGTTTTGTAGAATTCACTGGTGAATCCATCTGGACCTGGGCTTTTGTGTTTGGGGAGACTTTTGATTACCGATTCTATTTCCTCGATGGAGATAGGTATTTGGAATACCTTTGTTGAGGTATTCCAATCTTCTTGTTGCAGACTTGGGAAGCTATAGAAATTCAGGAATTTGTCCATTTCTTCTAGGTTCTTGTGGCATACAGGCTCTCATAGTAATCTCTGATGATCTTTTGAATTTCTGTGGTTTCTGTTGTGATGTCCCCGTTTTCATTTCTGATTCTATTTATTTGGGTTCTCTCTTTTGCCTTTTCTTACAAGTCTTGCAAGTGGTTTGTCAATCTTGTTTATTTTTTCAAAGAACCATCTTTTGGTTTAGTTGATCTTCCTTGTTTTGTTTTTTGACATTCCATCTCATTGATTTCTGCTCTAAGTTTTATTATTTCTTTCTTTCTGCTTGGGTTGGGCTCCTTTTTTTGATCACTCTCTAAGATCTTAAGTTGTAAAGTCAGACTGTTTATGATGGCCTTTTCTTCTTTACTGATGAATGCTTGAAGAGCTATGAACTTGCCTCTTAACACTGCTTTTGCTGTATCCCACAAGTTCTGGTAATTCGTGTCTTCAGTCTCATTTGTTTCCAGGAATCTTTGGATTTCCTCTTTGATTTCTTTTATGACTTGCTGGTTGTTCAGCAGTGAGATTAGTTTCCAGGTACTTGGTATTGGTCTTCGTTTTTGTGTACAATTAACTTCTATTTTCAGTGCATCATGGTCTGAAAAAAATAGTTGGTACAATTTCTATCTTCTTTATTTTATGGAGGTATAATTTATGACTCAGCATGTGATCTATTTTGGAGTATGTTCAATGTGCACTGGAGGAGAAAGTGTACTCAGATTTTTGGGGGAAGAAATGCCCTGTATATGTTTACCAGCCCTCTTTCTTCCATCTCTTCTTTTAGGGCCAATATTTCCTTGGTAAGTCTCAATCTTGTTGATATATCCAGGGTTGATAGAGCAGTGTTGAAGTCTCCAACTACAATTGTGTTGCTGTCAATGTCTTCTTTGAAGTCTATTAGTAGTTGTTTTTGGTATTTTGCTGGCCCCTCGTTGGGTGCATATATGTTTAATAGCGTGATTTCTTCCTGATATATGCATCCCTTGACTATTAAGAAGTGAGCTTCACTGTCCCTTCTGACCTTCTTCAGCCTGAAGTCTATGTTGTCAGATACCAGGATGGATACCCCAGCCTTTTTGGATGGGTTGTTTGAGTGAAGGATTGTTTTCCAGCCTTTTAGTTTGAGTCTGTCTTTGCTCCAATTGTTCAGGTGTGTTTCTTGAGGGCAGCAGAATGTCGGATTCAATATTTTGATCCATTTTGCCACTCTGTGTCTCTTAACTGGTGTGTTTAGACCATTGACATTGAGAGAGATTGTTGTCATGGGATTTTGTGCCATCTTTCTCAATACGTTGGTTGTTCTTTTGGGTTATATCTCATCTTATAGTAGATCTTTCAGTCCTTCTTTTAAGGTTGGTTTTGATTTTACAAAGTTCCTAAGCTGTTGTTTATCCAAGAAGTTGTATATCTGTCCTTCAAATCTGAGTGACAGTTTAGCCGGATAAAGAGTTCTTGCTGAGGCATTCATTTCATTAAGTTTTTTTACTATATCCCACCACTGCCTTCGGGATTGGAGGGTGTCTTCTGAGAAGTCTGCTGAAAGTCAAATGGATGCTCCTTTGTTTACGATTTCCTTCTTTGATCTTGCTGCCTGAAGAATTATGTCTCTGTCTATGGCATCCATTACTTTGATTAGGATGCGCCTTGGGGTCTTTCTATTGGGGTCTCTTCTTGCTGGTATGCGTCGGGCTTCTTGGATCTGGATGCCTTCGTCCTTTAACTCGGGGAACTTTTCAGCCAGGATGTTTTTAACTGTTTTAATTTCCTTGGGGTTACTTTCCTGTCCCTCTGGGACTCCAATGATTCTTATGTTGTTCCGCCTGGCTTCATCCCATTGTTCTCAGTTCCGTTGCTGATCCATTTTCTGGTCTTTTTCCATCTTATGTAGATCTCTGAGTGCTTTCTGCAGCTCATCTTCAGTCTCACTGATTCTCTCTTCTGCTGCTGTCATCCTACTGTTGAGAGCCCCGATTGTGTTTTTCATTTTGTCTACTGAGTTTTTAAGCGATGATATTTCTATTTGCATGGTTCTCATTTCTGCTCTCATTTCCTCCCATAGTTTATTGACTGCCCTTTCAACTGCTTCGTTTATGTTCTCCTGTATTTTATTGGACATCTGCTCAATTTTTTCGTTGAGCTCCTTAAACATCCTACCAATTTCTTCTCTAATTTCATTGTCAGATAGATCATGCACATCTGTATTATTTTTTGAGTATTCAGGGTCAATTCCTTCATCTGTTGTTCGAGCTGGGGATCTGCCTTGTTTCCCCATGGTGTTGTGGTGTTCAGGGATAGATTCCTCGAGTATACTGTTTCTTTTTTCTTGAGGGTATTGCCTTCCTTTGGTGTTAAATTTCCTAGTTTTTGTATAAATAAGCTGCCGAATTAATGGCGGCCCGCCTGGACAGCCGCACACCCCAGGGTGGCTATCTGATGCGGAGTTAGGCCTGTGTGAGAGTTCAAAACGACCTTTAACTTTCGCTTCCGCTCGGACACTGGGGGTTGTAGTTCCACCTTCTGCCGAGACCTGGGGATCTACCACAATGCCAGGCGCCCACCCGGCCAGCCACACACCCCAGGGAGGCCTCTTAGGTTCTTTCTTCTCCTGCAGACAAGCATGGAGACATGCTGGGCCAAGTAACACTCGGCTCAGTTACAGAAAGGAAGTGTTTCCAGTTAGTGCACAGAGATCTGGAGATCAGGAATTAGGGATCAGGAAGAAGCACCATCTCTTCTTTACTCAAAGTTTTTGGACTGTGGTGAGCCACAGTCTTTCCTTATCCCTACCCATCCCTCCCAGGCTCTGAGAATTCGCAGTTGTCCCACGGAGCTCCTGGCCTGAGATCACCCAGCATCACGCTTGATTCAACGGATCTCAGGAATCCTGGGTTCACACAGTGTCATGGCAGACAATTAATGGTGTTTCTAGCCCAGGAGTTGAGAGGACATTCTCACAGCTCAAGTGACAGATGTGGACAGACCTGTGCAGAGATAGACGAATGTACTACTTCCGGGAAAAGCAAAGGTCAGCACCAATGTCCAACAGTCTGTGAAGTCCTCCAGCTGTTGTTCTTCCATGAAGTTGTGTATCAAATCTGAATAGAGTCTAGCCGGGGCAAGTGTTCATGGCATCGATTTCACTGAGTTGTTTTATTTTTCACTAAAACCCACCTGTTTCGACATGGACGGTGTTGCCTGAGAAATCGAATGTAAATTGAAGGGATACTCCTTTGTATGTCATTTTCTTCTTTGAGCCCCCTTTCAGTCCTCTTGGACTTCTACCACCAGTGACATATCAATCTAGGACTGTAGAGACTACATCCTGGGGCTCCACAGGGATTTTCCTGGTCCAGAGCCAGGGCCGCCCCAACACGGTGGTGAACTCTTGAACACTCGTGCAACGGATCCCCAGGAACCAAGGTGTCCTGCTTATCCCTAGATCCTTCCACTCAGAGTCAAGCAGGGGTCGGATCAATGGAGTGATTTGCAAATGAGAAACATGTTTGAGGTCCAGCAGCGAAACCATCGGGCAGCAGAGAGGCAGACACCAGCGACTGGGAGACCTGGGGACCACAAGGTGACCAGTAAGCACGGCCACCCAGACTGGACATAGGTCCGCATGCTGGAGTTGGGACCCAACTCCTCGTGACTTCTGAACTGGGTGCTGTGGGTGTTACAAAGTGTGCCGCATTCCGCATGGCATAGTCCATCCCTAGGACCTCCACAGTCTCTCCTTATCCCTGACCACGCCTCTCGGGCTATGGGACATCCCTGCTGTCTCACAGAGCTCGCTCCTGGCCTGACTTCTCCCAGCATTGGAGCATGTATGACTCAACCGTTCTGAAGAAGCCTGAGAGGACACACAGTGTCAAGGCAGACACTTGTTTGTACTTTTAGCCCAGTAGATGAGAGGAGGTTCTCACAGCTCAAGAGACTGCTGAAGCAGTGACAGATGGGCACAGACTGGTGCATAGACAGACGAATATACTGGGACTTGGGTACAGAAGGGAGTTTAGCACCAGAGTCCAACAGGCCTTACAGCACAGGCGTTGTGACCCTGGTAACCCAACTATGGCTTGTGGTGTCGCCAGACCTGGGGGTGTGTATCAAGTGACAGGGCCCCTGCCCTTCCTTTTTGTGACCCCTTCAGAGTTAACTTCTTCTGTGGGTTTCTGAAGGAGCAGCTGCTGGAGTAAGAAGGAAAGAATAACTGTGTCTGGCTGAATCCTGGCTCTACACTTCAGGAATCTATTGGGGGACCATGTGGGATGCCGGGGATCAAACCCAGGTGACCGTATGCAAGGTGAATGTATACCCGCTGTGTTGTTGCTCAGGCTCCTATATTATATCTGTATCTGCTACAGGCCTGACAATGGAATCTCAATCTGCTGTCGACCTTACCTTTTTTTTTTTTCATTTTGTCTTAAATTTCAGGTATTGTACGTTTAATTCCAAATATCTCTCTGCTTCTTCATGTGTCTGGTGAAATCTGTCCTCCGCTGAGATCTCACACAGATTTACATAATTTTAAAACATGTTCCGTTAGTCTTTCAATGTCTTTTTTCCATGGGTACATTTTAGTAATAAGTGCCTTGAAGATATTATGACTTGCCAAATTTAAATAACCGTAAAAGGCCACTGGCCAGTACTAGCCCCTCTCCATAGCAGGAGTTTGCTTCTGATACAAGCCGGTAGGAGAGAGTCAGTTGCTAAATTATAATCTTTCTTTTGAGGGTTCACTGGAGTAAGACAGGGCGACCAGTATAATGTCCTTTCTTAAAAAGGGGAGATTTAAAAACTAAGCTTCATTTTATTTTATTTTCTTTTATATATTTATGTATTTTTTTGATGTGGGGGGCAATCTTGCAGTGTTCAGGGGTTTCTTATGTCTCTGCAGTCAGGAATTTCTTGGCAGTGCTCAGAGGACCACATGGGATGCTGGAGATTGAACCTGGGACCACCGACCTGCAGCAAATGCCATCCCCGCTGTGCTATCGTTTCAGTCCCATCATGCGACTCTGCCTCAGGAAAGAAGAATTCTGCAGATTGGCCAGAATTTTTGCTTTCCATAGACAATGGTTTATTTGACCATGGACAAAGGTTTATTTTTCTGGACAATGGTTTATTTGGAAACTGGATTGAGAGGTGACCCTCTCTGGCAGGTGCCAGATTGGCACGAGAAAAGATCCCTTTCGAAAACCTGTAACCATTGTCAAGAACATTTTTGAGTCAGAAAGTAGAGAGGTTAGCCATTCCTGGCAGAGTTTAGAGTTTACTCCAACTCAGTGCTGGGGGTTTCTCCCAAGGGTGTTGGGATCAAATCTTCATGGAAAGCTGGTGCTGAGCCTCCCAGGAAACTGAATCTTCATCTCTGGACTAGTCCCTTAGTATCAACGGGGCAGGATTTATTTTGTTGAAATGGCTTCTTGTATGTTCCTTAATGAGTCGAATATGGTGATACATAAATATCCCACACTCACTAGTTTACTTTTTCTCCTCAGCAGAGCAGTTCTCAGGCTTATTTAAGTGCCAAGAATCACCTGTACCTTGTGAAGAGGCGGGGCCCTGCCGAGGGGGAGATGCTGCCTTTCTCACTAGCTCCCTGGCGGGCCCTTGCTGCAGGCCCATGGAGGGTGTCTGAGTACCAGCCTATTCCTGAGGGACCATGGAGAGTTTGTCTGGCAGCAATCTGGCTCTGACCTGTGCCTACTGTGTTACTCTCAAAGCCCACCAGATGGCAATGCCCACCTAGGAAGCAGAGAAAGCCTTCCACCCTCAAAACTATTGGCAGAAAAACCCTTAATGACATTTAAGCTAAAGGCATCTTCAAAGTTGAAACACCACTAACAAAGCAACTAGAAGAGAAGATAAACATATAGAACTACATGTAAGTAAAAGGCTTCTGCAATCCAAAGAAACAGTGACAAAGATACAAAGACAGTAGACAATGGGAAAGAATATTCACCCAATACCTAGTTGATAAGGGATTAATATCCAAGATATATAAGGCACTGGTGGAAACTTACAAGAAAGAAACAGCCAACCCCATCAAAAAATTGGGAGAAGAAATGAACAGAAACTTCAACACGGAAGAAATATGAATGGCCATAAGACATATGAAAAAATGCTCATCATCATTCATCATCAGAGAGATGCAAATCAAAACCACAATGTGATATCGTCTTACACTACAGAGATTGGCACATATCCCAAAGAGCAAGAACCACAAGTGCTGGCGTGGATGCGGGAAAATTTGACTTTCATCCATTGTTGGTGGGAATGTCGACTGGTACAGCCTTCCTAGAAAACAATATGGACATTCCTCCAAAGATGAGAAATTGACCTTCCATGTTGCCCAGCCATACCATTCCTGGGGATTTAGCCCCAGAAGCAAAAAACACACAGCGAAAACACCATCTCCCGCTTCATTTTCATAGCTGCACTATTCACAATAGCCAGAATCTGGAAACAACCAGTGTGCCTGAGAACTGATGACTGGATAAAAGAAACTTTGGTGGCCAGAGTTTCTTTAGTGTCCAGATGTCGAGTGGGTAGGGCATTTGTCTTGCATACGGCCGACCGAAGTTTTAATCCCCGGCATCCCATTTGGTCCCCTGAGCACCGCCAGGAGTAATTCCTGAGTGCAGAGCCAGGAGTAAATCCTGAGCATCACTGGGTGTGCCCTAAAATGAAATAAAAAATGAAAAAAATGAAAATAGAAAAAAAAATAGAAAAAAAATTTGTCACATTGATAGAAATGAATACTCTGCAGATGTTATGAAAACTAAAGTTATGAAATTTGCCTATAAATCGATGGACATGGAGAGAATCATGTGGAGTGAAATTAGCCAGAAGGAAAAATACAGATAAAGAGTGACTACATTTATTTGCATGGCAGATATTTATATATATATATATATATATATATATATATATACATATATATATATATCATTCACTATGATACCAATATCCAATGTCAGGCGAACCATGGATCAGGAGGTTTTAGCAAATGTGGAAATTGTCACAAAATGTGGGAGACCGAGGCTAGGTGAGACAGAGAATGGAACTTGTACTAATAATTGTTGACAGTGCTAATACCAACCTAAAATTGAGCATTAGATACAGGCAACATGATACATATGACAACCTCTGAATATATGTATTGTAATCCACAATGTGGAAGGGAAGGAAGATAGAAAGAGAGAAAGACAAATAGATAAAGACCCCTGCCATAGAGGCATGCTAGGGGCGGAGGGAGGGTTTCAGGGACATTGGTGGTGGGAATTGGGTGGAGGGATCGGGGCTGTATCTCTGTATTACTGAAACCCAAATATGAACCTCTTCTGAACATCCTTGTAATTGTATATCTCAAGGTGAAATATTAAATATTAAAAAATGCGATATGAACCTGAAAGAAAAACAATAAAGTTCAGATTGCAAGGGACAGTGACAAAGGGCCAGATCTGAATATCAGTTTTCTCTTTAATGGGTGAGGGATTCGGGTGGGAATTTTCTATGCAGCAACAATCTTTCAAAAAATAATTTATTAAAAAATGTCTGCTTTCAAAATTCATGAAAAAAAGGTAAATAGAAGATAACAACAAGATAGGTAGGTGTTAGTATATCTCTATTTTGGGTGACAAATTATGACCACACAAATGTGATCTGTTGTCTTTTAGGTAAATAAAGTTTTGTACCCCATTGTTTACAAAAAAATCTATTGGCAGAAATTTCCTGCAAATGCTAGGTCCACATCAGATCTGAAGGTCCCTGATGCCATGTGAGCTAGAGTAGTTGGTGGGAAACAGAGGGAGGCCAGTGAGGGAAGGGTTTGGCTTTCAATGGCGCAGCCAGGTCGCCATCATATTTCTAGACAGAAGAATCCACATGTATTAGGTTAATGATGAAGATGATGATGATGATGATGCCGTATGATGGGCGGTAATGATGATGATGGTGATGATGATGTTGATGATGATGACCGCCTTACTACTTATGGTGTTGCTAAAGTTGTGACCTAGGCCATCTATGTCATTGCTTTTGCTTATTGAAATAGTGGCCCTCGACTCAATAATATTTTTTTTTTTTGTGTCACACTTGGCATTGCTTAAGGGTTACTCCTGACTACACACTCAGGAATTAATCCTGGCGGTGCTCAGGCGAACATATGGGATGTTGGGGATCGAACCTGGGTCTGGCCAATTGCAAGGCAAGCGCCCCCTGCTGGACTATCGATCCAGGCCCATGCTTCTCAACTGATTTAACAAAGTTGTTCCCAATAATGTGTTACACTCAGTATTCAACCCCAATCCCACCACCATTACACTGCCCATACAGTTGCAACTGTCCACACAACAAACTCTCCACATCGCTACAACAGTCCACTACTACTGTAAAAGCCTTCTAACAGTGCAACTGCCACCCCCGCTTCAAAGGCCCACCAGCGCAATTGCACACCACCATTACTGCAGCCCACCAGCATTATATACAAATTTTCCAACGAGCACTTCAGCCTGCCCCTAGAGCAGACCCTCAATAATCTATTTTATATTGCTTGCTCTAGTTTGCTAACATGATCTACCAACGTTTTCTTAGAAGATAGTGAAGATTGTCCAGTCTCACAGTGAACCATTGAGCCCTGGTACACAAAGTTACTGATACCATTGTTACAGGATCAGTGTTGTGGGTACATATTTTGTTATTGCTTAGCTTCTACTTTGCTTGTATTGACAGTGTTGTGCTACTTGGCATGGCAGTACAGTAGTTTTTGAGGAATTGCAAAATTTTGAACTGGGTGATAAGAGTTGGAGTTCAATTTTTCAGGAGATGATATCGGGCGGATGGATGTGACTGTCAGGCCTTCCCGAAGAACAGGGAGATGTGGGGAGGCAGCCCTCTGGTCATGGCATTCGGAGGACCCCTATTGGGTGAGGACCAGTCAAAAACGAACCATGATGGTTGTGGGGTGGGGGAGGTCCCTCAGGCCTTCGAGCACTTTGTGACTCAAGTGTGAAGCTGAGCGGTCTTCACTGTGACGTCACTCTGTGGGAGTTCTGGATTTCTCACCGGCCAATGAGGTTGCAGACTCGAGACCACGCCCACGACCTCTCCTATAATGCTGCGGGCACTCCCCTTCTGGCACCATCTCTCAGTGAACCAGTTTATGTGGTGAAATCCTCATACTCTGAATCGCGAGATGTGGCTCCAACCCCCTGGCTCTGTATTCCCCTCCTCCACTGTGTGTCTCCTTCCCCGCCCCCTTGTGGCGTCCATCCCCCAACCCTGTGCCAACCCAGACTGGATTGCAGAGGACTCAGCTAGCCAAAGAACGGAAAATGGTGAGAAAAAGGGCTGAGACTGGGATGTGTGGCCGAGTCTAAGGTCTTGTAATAGCACCCCTACGGTGACCAAATTGTGGCCAGATGAACACTTGTCCCTCCTGCAGTCCTGGCCCAAGTTGACAGTCAGTCTGGCCTTCAGCAGAGACTGCCGGCAATCAGAATTCCTCGGGCCTCTGGGCTAGTGACCTCCAGGGACCCCTAACCATGAGCTTCCCGGTCCGTCTGTCCCTGTAACTGGACTTCCTGGACTTCAGGTCTCCTAAGTCTTTGGTGGACACAGTGTCCCTGCCCTACGCAGGGCAGCCACTGTGGCCTGGGACAGGGCCATCAGGGCTGTGTAACCGGCTGCCTGTCTTTGCTTACTTGGACTGAGGCGTGGAACCAAGGTTTCAAGCAACAAGCTCCTAGAGTTTTACCCCCACTGGGCTTTTAATTGTTGGTCACCATGTGAGGTTTGTAGGTGTCTGGGAGCGCGGGCCCCACTCAGTTGGGCTCTGGCCTACCCTGGTACTTCTCAGTTACCAAAGAATTGACCACATTTGGGAGCCACTGTTTGGGTTTTGGACCATATCCACACTCAGTGTCATGCCGCAGGTGGAAGTGCGAACCAAAGGACCCGGTCCTCAGAGCAGCAGGATGAGTATCTGACCTAGCTCCATCAGTTCCTGCTCACAAGCCAAAAGCATCTGGACAGCTCCCAGCAGCTGGTCTCTGAGAAGGATGAGCTGCAGCAGCAGGTGCTGCAGCAGAGGCAACTCCTGGACCAGCTGCAGCAGGAGCGATCCAGAGGACAAGCGGTGTTGGAGGAGGCCCTGAAGGAGCTGAGGGAGCACCAGTCGATTGTCGGGGCAGGTGCTTAGGGCAGGAAGGAAGCAGCCAGCTCCTTCCCTGCTCCTCACAGACCGCCTTCTCCTTTAGGAGCTCCTCAGACAGTCGGAGGAGGAGAACCAGCAGCTCCGGGCCCTACTGAAGTCACAAGCATGCCCGGAGAAGGGTGGAGTGGCAAGGCAAAGGGTCCCCTGGAGGCAGAAGCCCCCTTTGTGTGTCAGGAGGTGGGGCTATGGGATGGTGGACCAAGAGGGCCCCACCCCAGGCCTATCCTCCCTTCTTGGCTGGCTGAGGCCCTGGTGCTGCTCCACAGCAAGTCCAGTGTCAAAGGATGCAGAGGTGAAGGAGAAAGAGGTGCTGGAGCCTAAGAAGCTCATGCAGGTGAAGGTGATTGTAAACACAGAGGTGGACGAGCCCTTGAAGACCAGAGAAGTGGAGGTGATGAAGGAGAAGGAGGCGTCCAAGAACATGAAGACTGTGATGCCAGAGTGATGGGCTGGTCTGCAATTTCCCTCTTATTCCCATTCTTTTACTGGGACAATGAACCCGACCATCTCCAAATCATCCAAATCTAGCCCCAACCTGTCCTTCCCTGCTCTTCCTTCCTGTTCTCCCTCTCACCCTTCTCCTCCTCCCACATTCCTGCTCCCATGCTCCTCCTCTTTTAGTATTTATTAAAATAAGCAACATTTGAATCTGGGGGTCATGCATGTCCTCAAATTCTAGCTACCAGGGATTCCTGAGAGGCAGAAATGTCCACTATATTAGTCAACAGTACTCCACCACTAACCACCACGGCTTCGGGGCAGAAAAGTCCAGGAAATAGTCACCAGGGATACTTGGTAGCAGATATGTTCACAACAGTAGCTACCAGGAGCTTATCCCCTAGCACCAGACACATGTTAAGTTGGCAGATTTGTTCCCCCACACTAAATACTTGTTTTTCAGGGCAGAAATTTCAGTCAGAAATTTCAGCCAGAAATTTCAGGTGAGTCCAGAACAGACAAGCCCTCCGACAGCTCAGCCAGAAGAGTTGGAAGAGGCATCGGCCACCCCCTTCCTAAAACTAGGTATCAGAGAACAGACTGGGTGGATATTGCCTCCCACACTCCCGCTCATTCAGAAATGTTAGGATCATGGGAAAAGCCAAGGTGATGGGCTGCCTGGCAATAGCTCAGGGCACTTTCCCCTTCAGTGTTGATTTGGGTTATGTGCAGAGGGTCAAGAGAGTGGTTTTGTGCCTCAGGTCATGCTCTGTATGCAGGGCTTCAAGTCCGTTCCCTGGCACCACATGGCATCCTGATCACAAAGGCAGGAGTACCCTGAGAAATCCCTAAAACAGAAACGTCTCAGATAGAACCACACAATAAGTCTCCATAGAGCATTTGCTTCGTGGTTGTTGGGAGGGGTTCAGTGAGTTACAGGGAACACTGGACTGTGGGGGCAAACGAACCCCCTTTTCTGATCCACATAAAACTGGGCCACTTAAACCTTAGCCTTTGACTGGAAGGATAGCACAGCAGGGGAAGCCGGATGCGATACCCCAACACTGCAGCACCTCCATGGCCTCACCACACTCCTGTTGCCTCCTCCTGTCCCCTCGGCAGTGCCCACTGCAGGAAGTCCCCACTAGGCCTCCTAATCCTAGTGGGTGCCTACCAAAGGCACAGCTACAAGTCAGCAGAGTTTGGGAGAGTCCTAATATGCTGACCGGCCAGCGTTAAGGAGGGACATTGCCAAGAAGAGCTGTCCTTTCAGTGGATGTGAAGTGGGCACCGGGGTCAGCTGACCTCCCCACTAGGGCTCCTGTGCCTTCTGAACACTTCGTGAATCTGGGTGTCCGGCTGCAGCTTTAGGAGCCACAGCAGTGCCCAGGTACCCTGGGCATGGTCCTTTCCAGGTGGGATGAAGGGCTTCTTCCAGAACCTACCAGATGCAACTCAGTTTTGAGACTGCTCCTGAACAGTCCAGTAGCTCTGGGAAGGAGATTTCATCCACCATTTCCTGACAGTCATGGTTTAGGGGTCCCCTCCCCTTTGGGCAAATGACGATGGGGTTGAGGGTTTGTATAGTGGCAAAAGCTAGACGTGGTTTTCACCCCATAATCCCTGTTCAGTGATATCTGGCATTGGGTAGCTACTTAGGCCCTTTGTAATTCACCAGAATCACCACTTATGGGAACCTGAGGCAGATTTTCCGTCTGACATCTGGCAGCAGCTAGAGATCAGAGCCCCGGGCACAGAGGGGGAAATACCCAGGCCTCTGCCATGGCCCTGCTCTGGGTCAGGACTCCGCGACTGGTGCCTTTCCCTCACGCATAAAGTGGTCCAACCCCTTAACAGACCCTGGATTCCTATTTCCAGGGCTGATTTCTGCGTTATTTCAGTTTTTCCTTTTTTTTCAGTTCTAAATGCCCGTGGCTCCAGGAGGTTTGTAAATAAGCCTCCGCCGAGAGCAGGAGCAGAGCCCCCAAGTGCCCCTTCTGGTCCTCTTGGGCATCTGCCCTCAAGATCATATCAGCCTCATGCTGCAGGATGCTACATCCCAGGGCTACACAGGGATTTTTCTGGTCCAGAGCCATGGCCTCCCCCCAACACAGTGGTGAGTTCTTGAACCCTTGGGCAAAGGGTCCACATGAACTGAGGATTCCTGCTTGTCTTTGGATCCTCCCACTCAGATGCAAGCAGGGATGTCTCTCCGGCACGATTTTCAAAGGGATAAACACATCTTTGAGGTCCAGCATGTAAACCATTGGGCATCAGGGAGGCAGACTCCAGAGAGTGGAAGACTTGGGTATCAAAAAGTGAACAGAAGGCACTGCACACCGACCAGGAGCAGGTCCCGCACATAATGTACCCCCTCCTCGAGGCTTCTGAACTGGATACTGTGGGTGTACCAAGGTGCGCTGCATTCCACACACAATGTTATAGCCACCAGGACCTCCTCAGACTTTCCGTATTCCTGACTACACCTCTGGGGCTATGGGACATCACTGCTCTCTCTCAAGACTCGCTCCTGGCCTGAGTTCACCCAGCATCAGGGACCATAACTCAGCCATTCTGAGGGAGCCTGGGGACACCCAGTGTCAGAGCAGACTCTTATTTGTGCTTCTGGATATTTCGAGGAGGAACACTGGGAGCGACGCTAAGGTCAGGAACATGGAGATCCTTGTTTCTCCTGTGGAGCCCCAGCTCTGCCCAGACCTTGGGTTCTCTGGGCCCAGCTAAAGCAAGAAGAAAAAAGTAAGCCCACCCCTACGCCCACCCAACCACACCCCCGAGTCCAGATGCAGGCAGGGCCCAGGGCATTCTTCCAGCTAAAGAGACTGCAGGAGTCTTGACATGCAGCGGGTGAAAGAAGCTGGTGAGATTCGGCCCCAGAGCACAGCAGACCTGACAGGGTCAGCTTTGACGAGACCTATCAGGGAGGTGTCCCCAGGTCCCGTGCTCCTCTGACTCCCTGCACATGACTGGGCCAACAGCTGCATCTGACAGAAAGCCCAAGGCTGACGCTGGGAGCCCCATTTCAGAACCAATAAAAATAGCACCGTCATGACCTGAGCCTTATCCCCAAGTACAAAGCTCCAGGAAATAGTGGTGAGGCCCTGCCAGCCCTTCAAACCCCAAGACCCAACCCTGAACACACTCATTCCTTCTTGGCCTTCTTTTGGGTGAGATGCCACATGCCTCTGAACCTGACTTTCCTGTCTGTGTAATGGGCAGGTGAGATGTGTCGAAGATCCCCTGTAGGGCTAAGAGCCTCACTTGGATGATAGGGGAAGGGGAGGAGGGCGCTCAGTCTGAGACTGGGGTGGCACTGGCACACTCGTATGCCCCATTGCAAAGAGCATGTCCAGGAAGCACTGGGACAGCTGTGGGGAGGCAGAGACAGAGAGATGTAGCACCTGCTCCAGGTGGGGGAGGACCTGTTTAGGAGGGAGAATGCTGCTGGGGGTCAGAGTCACCAATCCACCAAGGAGTAAAGGAACTTCGTTGCCCCATTTGGCACCATAGCCAGTCACCAAATAGGTACATGGATTCTTTAGGGGTGGAGGGTGCTGGGTGGAGGGTGCATGTTTTAGAATATGATGTTGGGTTTTCCTTTGCTTGGAGAGCAGGGGGTTGGGTCACACATCCAGCAGTGCTCAGGAGCGATTTCTGACCATGCTCAGAGCTCTGGGTCCAAGGCCAGTGAGAGCACAGTGGTAAGTCCTGCCCAGCAGGGAGCTGAGATGCCAGGGCCTTAGTGACATAGAGGGTTCAGAGGTCATGGGCGAGGCTTGAGGTTATTAACGGTGAGGGGCTGGCGCAGGGACTGAGTCCTAGGCTGGGACAGGAGCTTCTCCACTCATTGTTCACCCTGGACACTGAGCCTCAGGGGCCTACGGTTGAGTGGAAGGAGGTACAGGGGATAAATAGGGGAGGGCCCATCCCTTAGACCCTACAAGCGAGACATCCTGAACAGGTGACAGGTTGCTCAGGAGCTGCCTGCCTTGGGTCTGGGCGTCAGTGCTGAGGCCCGTCATTTCCTGCCCTCTTTGGCTTCTGTGGCTTTTCCCTATAGCAGACGCAGTGGCACATTGCTGGTAGCCCCAGTGGACCTAGGACTGTGACTCCCTACAACAGCATGTGGCCCCTTTCAGAAACAGCTCCAAGATAACATTCAAGATCTAAACCAGAAAGTCCCAGAGACAGGCCTGGGGAGACAATCCAGCAGGGGAGAGAGCGGCCAGGGCTCCTGGTAAGGATGGCATGCAGCTGGCTCCCGCCTGCCTCCTGCTTTCTTTCTTCAAGTTTAGAAACTCCTGAGAAACATCAGGAGGAAAGTAGGAGCTCCAGGCCCAGCTGAGGCAAGACTGTTGCCTGTGACAGTTGAGTGGTAGATCCCCAGGGGGTGAAGTCACCCATGGAGGTAGAAAGCAGGGTGCCCTGGGGACACAGAGCCAAGTGGCACCAACCCAGACCCTGTCAACTACCCCTGCCTTGATGGTCTGAGACCCTGGGAATGCCACTATACAAAACAAAGTGGCCAAGGAAACAGAAGAGGAGCCGTAATATACATGGAGACGGTGGCGAGAGCTCCGGGAGGGTGACCTGCCAGGCAGCCTGGACAGAGAAGAGAGCGTGGTGAGCCTGACACGTGCTCTGGGGTCCCTGGACACCCCCTGCCTCACTTTGATTCTGTCTCTGCAATTTGCTCACCTAACTGTTCCCTTGAAGCCTGTGAGCCGGCCTCCAGGCTATCCCCCCTATAAACCTATGTACCCAGAGAGGGGAATGAAAGAGGCTTCTGTAGGACGTGACCACAGGCTTGCCTCAGTCTACCTCTTAGTCGCCGCTGGATTCAGCACCCCAGCCTTAGCCAAGGCACAAAGAGCAGGCTGAGAAGCTGCAGAAGAGAAAGCAAAGAACCAGTGTCTGGTACAGACAGAGACAGACTGAGCTCTGACTGGAGTAAGGGGCTGCAACTTCTGGGATGAGTTGCCAGAGATGCCCCAGGGAGTTACCAGGTGTGAAATATCAGCCAGGCATGGGTTCCATACTGTGTTCAACTTCATGCCTCCTATGATGGTTCAGATGGAGAGGAGCACCTGAAAGTCACCATGGTCCTCCCTCAGGCCCGCCTCTCGCTTCTCCAGCTGAGGAGTGATGGTCAGCACGTCTGTGGGTAACAAACAGACAAAGGAGCGAGTCATTCACCTCACAGCTTTCTACCTGTGCTCCACCACAGGAAACACCATAGGCCAAAAGACAATACTGGGTTTGCAAAGCCCTGCACTGTCCCCTCCTGGAGAGACATTTTGCCATGCTCTACAGGCTGTCACCAAGCAAAGCCTCTCTTCCATGTTTTCCACAGGTGTGGGAAGAAATTAACAACACCAAAAGAGTTTAAATGAGGGGACAAATGTAAAGAAAACAGGACGGTTGGTGACCCCAGAGAGCCACTAGGGCTCATAATTCACCCTCACACATTCCAAGACCCCCCCCCTCTCCCTCTCTCTCTCTCTCTCTCTCTCTCTCTCTCTCTCTCTCTCTCTCTCTCTCTCTGACTGTCTCCAAAGTCAAAGGCAGGAGCACCAGGCCTGCTGCCCTGAACAGGAGAGATTGTATCAGGCCCCACCCAGAACCTTTGGAAATGATTCAGGTGCTGAGAGAGATGCAGAGCTGTAAAGATCAGCCAGGCCGAGGCTCCTGCCGCATTTGCCTTCCGCATACCTGCTTTCTCCAGGCAGCGAAAATAAGCCTCCAATGCGCATGAAACTTGACAGCAGTCAGGCAGCCTTGGCATCTCCCATCCTGGGAAGACAGCAGGTTACTGCTGATCTACTGGACGGGCGGCAACCCCCCCCGTGAGTCTCTCTCCATGTTGGCTGAGCTCACACTGCTTAAGCAAGGGTCGCCAACACGAATGCCTCTGTCCATGTGCCCACCCAAATGGCTTCGACGTATGCTGGAGCACTGGGCAGAGGGTTGGGGTAAGCAGGCTGGCCACTGCGCAGGGCTCTTGGGGTCTAGAGTTGGGAGTAGGATGTGGTGGGACCTTATGGTTCGCTCTTGTCTGTTACAGGCAGTTACAGGCAGTTAGAAGTTCCAGTTTGTGGCTTTTGTTTTCAAGACCCTGTTGTTCTGTGCTTTGTGAGTTTTGTTTGCTTTTGTTTTGTTTTCTGGCTATGCTTAACAATGCTCAGACGTTTCTTCTGGCGCTGTACTCAGGAATCACTCTTGGGGAATCACTTTTGAGATGCCAAGAATCAAACCTAAGCCAACTGCATGCAGGAAATGCCCTACTTGCTGCACTATCATTCCTGTCCCCTGTGCTCTCTCTTTTGCTGTTTGTTTGCTTTTATTGTGTATTTGGTTGTTTTTTTCATTTTGTGTCACAGCTGGCATTGCTCAGGCTTACTCCTGGCTCCTTGCTCAGGAATTTTTCCTTGTCATGCCTCAGGGAGTTTAAGGGAAGCCAGGGATCTAACCTATTTCAGTCATGTCAAGGCAAATGCTCTACCCACTGTGCAGTCATTGGCCCTGCCCCCCCCCCCCACCATGTATTCACATGACACACATTTCTCTCAGCTTTTTTTCCATTCTGGAGAAACCCAGGTTCTCTACTCAATATGTATCCTCTTTTACTCTCCCTCATAGCTATCTACGTAAATATATTTTCATAAAAATGATGTTAAGAGAGAAAGAAGAGTAGGAAGGAAGGAGGAGGAAGAATGGAAGGTAGATAGGAAGGAATGAAGGAAGGAAGGAAGGAAGGAAAGCAGGAAGGAAGGAAGGTAGATAGGAAGGAATGATGGAGGAAGGAAGGTAGGAAGGAAGGATGGAAGAAAGGAAGGAATGTAGGAAGGAAGGTAGGAAGGAAGGTAGGAAGGAAGGAATTAAATAGGGGCACACGAGAAAAAATCTTTAAAATAAACACAATAGAGTGGGAAACGTAGCTCAATAAGTGGGGTCTTGCCTAGGTTCACTCCCCAGCATTACTTATGCGCCCCTGAACCCCACCAGGGGTGGTCCCTGAACAGAGTCAGGTGCGCCCTATAATCCATAACGAAATCGGAAGGATACAGGGCCTGAGAGAAGGCTCAAAGAACTGAGCACATCTTCGCCCATGGGAGGCTAAGGTTCAGTCCTTAGCCCCCCAGGTTCCCCCGCCTCCTCCGGTATGAGCCCCAGCGTAGAGTTTCAGGTCAGACGAAGCACTGCTTGTTGTGGCCCCAAAGCTACAACAGAGGCACCAGTTCTCAAAAAGCTGCGAAGTCAAAATATTTTTTTAATTTTGATTATTTTGAGTCACATCGTTGACACTCAGGGGTTCCTCCTGGACCAACACTCAGGAATTACTCCTGGATGTGCTCAGGAGTACGCTCGATAGACTATCATAGATATGCTGCCATAGATCAACATGTGACATCACAGGAGCCACCATCTACTGGTCTAGTGTCTTCCCCATCAGAGGAGCAGTTCAGAACACAGCAGGATTTCTATGTGCTTCCCAAGTTATTACCAAGCAGAATGAACGAGGGCAAAACAAAGCTGGACATTCTTTCCTGAATATTCAATGAAAGAATTTTATTTTTTTTTATTTTTTTTAAATTTTTTATTATACCACCGTGAAACATAAAATTACAAAGGTGTTCATAATTGGTTCTTGGTAATACAGTATTCCAGCACCCATCCCTCCACCAGTGCCCCATTTCCACCACCAATGTACCGTGCCCCCTCCCCCCCCCAACCGCCTTAATAGCAGGTACCCCAGTTTCCTCTCTTTCTCTCTCTATCTCTCTCTGTCTCTGAATCTCTCTCCCTCTTATTTTACACATTGTGGCTAGCCCTGCAGATATTTAGAGTTTATCACTTAAGTCTCTTTGTGTATATTCAGTGGTGAGTTTTAATCTGCCATTACCATTTCCCCATGTTTAGTAAAACACTGGTATCTATTTATATCCTATTAATGAATGCAGTCATTCTATATCTGTCCTTTTCCTTCTGACTAATTTCCCTCAGCATGATAGTCTCCATGTCCATCCATTTGCAGGTAAATTTCATAATTTTATCTTTTCTGACAGCCGCATAGTATTCCATAGTGTAGATGAACCACAGTTTCTTTAGCCAGTCCTCTGTTCTCGGGCATTTAGGTTGTTTCCAGATTCTAGCTATAGTGAATAGCGCAGAGATGAATAAAGAAGTACAGATAGTGTTTCTGCTATGTGTTTTTCGGTCTCTTGGGTATATTCCCAGGAGTGCTATTGCTGGATCAAATGGGAGCTCAATATCTAGCTTTCGTAAGGAATGCCCATATTGTTTTCCAAAAGGGCTGGACCAGTCGGCACTCCCACCAGCAGTGGATGAGAGTCTCTTGTTCCCCACATCCAGGCCAGCATCAGTTGTTCTTGCTGTTTTGGATGTGTGCCAGTCTCTGTGGTATGATATGGTATCTCATTGTTGTTTTGATTTGCATCTCCCAGATGATTAAAGATGATAAGCACATTTTCATATGCCTTTTGGCCATTCTAATTTCTTTTTGGAAGCTTCTGTTCATTTCTTCTCCCCATTTTTTTGATGGGGTTGGCTGTTTTCTTTTGTGGAGTGCTACCAGTGCCTGATATATCCTGGATATTAACCCCTTGTCAGATGGGTATTGGGTGAATATCCTTTCCCACTCTGTGGATTGTCTTTGTATCTTGGTCACCATTTTTTTGAGGTGCAGAAGCTTTTCAATTTTATATAATCCCATTTGTTTATCATTGCTTCCATTTTCTTGGTCAGTGGTGTGTCGTCTTGAAAGATACTTTTCGTTTCCATGTCGGAGAGGCGTTTCTCCTATGTTTTCTTCGATGTACCTTATAGATTCGTATCTGATATCGAGATCTAGAATCCATTTTGATCTGACTTTGTGCATGGCGTTAGAAGGAGGTAGGCTCTCTACTTATATGGGCCAAACTCTCTATAGTGTTATGAGTTATTAGCGGGATGATCCAGCCAGAAGCTGTAGATCACTCACAACTTGAGCTTGATTGCAAAATGGCATTAAATCATGAGCAGTATGCTCAGCGGAGAACATGCTTTGCAGAAGAGGCTTATAAGCGGTCTAGGGATAACCCAAGCCAGGGTGAAACTAGGGGGGAAACCTTAGATATGGCAGGTGGCATTGGAACAGCTGGTTACATTTTAACGCGACTTGCTAACATGTTGCTTATAAAATACCTTGCCACCAAGCTCAACATATACTAAAACACCTTCCAAAATGTGGACCTTTAAATTGTAAACCGACGAGCCTTGGAACAGTCCTTAATGACACACTTCTAATCAGCTTTGGTAGATGGAAGTCACTCATTTCTTACCAGTTCAATCCTTGGTCCTTTTTACATGTTACCACTGATACCTTCTCTAGTTTTGTTTGGGTAACGCCTGCTAAAGGGGAAAAGACTTTTACATACTTGAACTCATAGTCTTGTTTTGATGGATTGCCCAATGAAAGTTAAACAGTTATTGGCCATCTTATAGTAGCTGTACCTTTAAAGATGTTTGCCTGCTGTGGCAAATTCAGCAGACCACTGGCATGGCATTTCTTTTTAATTCCCAGGACCAAGCAATTGTTGAAACAGTCCACAGTACATAAAAAACTCTTTTTACATTTCAATTAAAAACAAAAAAAAGAGGAATAGTACCCATCTAACAGAGAACAACAAACATTTTTAGCATCTTTTTGCTCAATAGTTTAAAAAACTACCTCAAAATACAATTTTTTGAAAGTTGTCTTTCTAGAGCATAAAACCATTTATAAGGGGCTGGGGCAATAGCACAGTGGGTAGGTATTAGGTAGTATGTGGATGACCCGGGTTCGATTCCCTGGTATACCACATGGTCACCCAAGTACTGCCAGGATTATTTCCTGAGTGCAACCAGGAGTAAAACCCTTCAGCATTTCTGGGTGTGAATTAAAAAAGCAAACAATCCCTTCAAAACCTGCTAAACATAAACAAAAGGTAATGGCTTGTACCAAAGATTTATTTTTTTTTTTTTTAAAGTATTTTATTATACCACCGTGAAATATACAAATAAAAAGATATACAGTCAAAAAAGTTCGTATTTGGGTTTTGGTCATACAGTGTTCCAGCACCCGTCTCTCCACCAGTGTTCATCTCCCACCACCAACGTCCCCGGTTCCCTCCCCCTCCCCAGCCCTCCTCCATGGCAGATTCTTTATTTCTTTCCATTTCTCTCTCTTTCTTTTTTCCTTCCCCCCAGACTATGTATTACAGAACATACATTAAAGGGTTGTCATGTGTATCTTTTTGCCTCTATTTAATGCTCAGTTCTAGGTTGGCATTAGTACCCTCGACAATTGTTAGCACACTGTTCCATATTCTGTCTTACCTAGCCTCTGACTCCCACACGTTTGTGATAATTTCCACCTTTGACAAGACCTCCTGAAATATGTTTCACTTTACCTTGGATATTGGTATCATAATATGTGCCTATATATTTATGTTATGCAGATAAATGCAGTCATTCTGTATCTGTCTATCTCCTTCTGGCTAATTTCGCTTAACATAATCTTCTCCATGTCCATCCATTTAATGGCAAATTTTATAGCTTCATTTTTTCCTAACAGCTGCATAGTATTCCATTGCGTAGATGTATCAAAGCTTCTTTATCCAGTCATCGATTTTCAGGCACTCTGGTTGCTTCCAGATTCTGGCTATTGTGAATAATGCTGCTATGAACATAAAAGTAGGGATGGTGTTTCCGCTGCGTATTTTTGGTTTCCCAGAGTAGATTCCCAGGAGTGGTATGGCTGGGTCAAATGGGAGTTCAATTTCTAGTCTTTGGAGGAAAGTCCATGTTGTTTTCCAGAAAGGCTGTACCAGCCGGCATTCCCACCAACAATGGATGAGTGTCCCCTATTCCCCACATCCACGCCAGCACTTGTTGTTCTTGCTCTTTTGAATATGTGCCAGTCTCTGTGGTGTAAAGTGGTATCTCGTTGTTGTTTTGATTTGCATCTCTCTGATGATTAGTGATGATGAGCATTTTTTCATATGTTTGTTGGCCAATCGAATTTCTTCCTTGCTGAAGTTTCTGTTCATTTCTTCTCCCCATTTTTTGATGGGGTTGTTTGTTTTCTTCTTGTAAAGTTCTAGCATTGCCTGATATATCCTTGATATTAACCCCTTAATAGATGGGTATTGGGTGAATATTCTTTCCCATTCTGTGGACTAATTTTGTATCTTAGTTACTGTTTCTTGTGAGGTGCAGAAGCTTTTTAGATAAAAAGATAAACATAGTCCCATATGTTTATCTTTTCTTCTAGTTGCTTTGTTAGTGATGTTTCACCTTTGAAGATGCCTTTAGCTTCAATGTCGTGGAGGGTTTTTTCCTATAATTTCTTCAATTTACTTTATGGATTCAAGTCTGATATTGAGATCTTTAATCCATTTTTTTCTGAATTTTCTGCACGGTGCTAGACACAGGTCCAAATTCATTTTTTCACATGTCGCTGCCCAATTTCCCCAACACAACTTGTTGAAGAGGCTTTCCTTACTCGATTTTAGACTCATTGCACCCTTATCAAATATTAAATGATCATGTGTTTGAGGTTGGATGTCAGGATACTCAATTCTATTCCATAGGTCCACAGGTCTGCTTTTATTCCAATACCATGCTGTTTTAATTACTACTTCCTTGTAGTACAGTTTGAAGTTGGGAAAGGTGATGCCTCCCATCTTCTTTTTCCCGAGGATTGCTTTAGCTCTCCTTGGGGGTTTATTGTTCCATACAAATTTCAGGAGTGTTTGGTCAATTTCTTTGAAGAATGTCATCGGTATCCTCATAGGGACTGCATTGAATCTGTACAGAGCTCAAGGGAGTATTACCATTTTGACAATGTTGATTCTCCCCATCCATGAGCAGAGAATATATTAACATTTCCTTGTGTCCTTTTTTATCTCTTGGAGCAGTGTCTTGTAGTTTTCTTTGTACAGGTCCTTTACACACTTGGGTAAGTTGATTCCTAGGTATTTGATTTTCTGTGGCACAATTGTGAATGGAATAGTTTCCTTAATATCCCTTTCTTCTGTTTCGTTATTTGTATATAGGAAAGAAACCGACTTTTGGGTGTTGGTTTTGTATCCTGCCACTCTACTATATGCGTCTATTGTTTCTAGGAGTTTTTTGGTAGAGAGTTTAGGGTTCTATCATGTCATCTGCAAATAATGATAGATTGACTTCTTCCTTGCCTATCTGGATGCCCTTGATGTCCTTTTTCTTCTCTGATTGCTATGGCAAGTGCTTCCAGTACTATATTGAATAAAAAGAGGTGAGAGTGGGCAACCTTGTCTTGTCCCTGATCTCAGGGGGTAGGCTTTCAAATTTTCACCATTTAGAATGATGCTTGCTGTGGGCTTTTGGTAGATGGCTGTAACTATCTTGAGGAAAGTCCCTTCAATTCCCATTTTCTGGAGGGTTTTAATCATGAATGGGTGCTGGACCTTGTCAAATGCTTTTTCTGCGTCTATTGATAGGATCATATGGTTTTTATTTTTTCTTTTATTGATACGATGTATTATGTTGATTGACTTGCGAATGTTGAACCATCCTTGCATACCCGGGATGAATCCTACTTGGTCATGATGTATAATCTTCTTGATGAGTCTTTGGATTCTGTTTGCTAGTATTTTGTTGAAGATCTTAGCATCCGTGTTCATCAGGGATATTGGTCTGTATTTTTCTTTCTTTGTGTTGTCTCTCCCTGCTTTGCGTATCAGGGTGATATGTGCCTCGTAGAAGCTGTTTGGGAGTGTTTCTGTTTCTTCTATTTCCTGGAAGAGCTTGAAAAGGACTGGCAGTAGTTCCTCCTTAAAGGTTTGGTAGAGTTCAATAGTGAATCCATCTGGACCTCGGCTTTTGTGTTTGGGCAGATTTTTAATTACTGTTTCTATTTCCTCGATGGTGATAGGCTTATTCCGGTATTGGAGGTCTTCTTGTTTCAGTCCTGGGAGGTTATAGGACTTTAGGAATTGATCCATTTCTTCTAGATTTTCATGTTTCAAGGCATACAGGCTCTCAAAGTAATCTCTGATGATCTTTTGGATTTCTTTGGTTTCTGTTGTGATGTTACCCTTTTTATTTTTGATTCTGTTTATTTGGGTTTTCTCTTTCCCTGTCCTTACAAGTCTTGCCAATGGTTTGTCAATCTTGTTTATTTTTTTCAAAAAACCAGCTCTTGGTTTCATTAATCTTTTGGATTATTTTTTTGGTTTCCAACTCATTGATTTCCTCTCTAAGTTTTATTATTTCCTTTTTTTCTGCCTGGGTTGGGCTCCTTTTGTTGGTCTTTTTCTAATGTCTTCAGCTGTATAGTCAGGTTATTTCTGTGGGCCCTTTCTTGTTTCCTGATGAATGATTGTAGAGCTATAAACTTCCCTCTTACCACGGCTTTTGCCGTGTCCTACAAGTTCTTATAATTTGTCTCTTCATTTTCATTTGTTTCCAGAAATCTTTGGAATTTTGTTTGATTTCTTCTATGGCCCATTTGTTGTTCAGGAGTGAGCTGTTCAGTTTCCAGGTGTTTGGTTTGACTCCCTGTTTCTGTGTACAGTTAACTTCCATTTTCGTGCATCATGGTCTGAAAAGATAGCTGACACAATTTCTATCTTTTTTTTTTATTGAGGTATGCTTTGTGGCTCAGCATGTGGTCTATCTTGGAGAATGTTCCATGTGCACTAGAGAAAATGTGTATTCAGCTTTTTGGCATGAAGAGCCCTGTATATATCCACTAGCTCTCTTTCTTCCATTTCTTCCTTCAGGGCCAATATTTCCTTGGTGAGTTTCAGTCTTGTTGATCTATCCATCGTTGATAGAGCAGTGTTGAAGTCTCCAACTATTATTGTGCTACTGTTAATGTCTTCTTTGAGGTCTCTTAGAAGTTGTTTTATGTATTTTGCTGACCCCTCGTTGGGTGCATATATGTTTAGTAGTGTAATTTCTTCCTGGTGTACATACCCCTTAATTAGTAAGAAGTGGCGTTCGTTTTTCCTTCTAAACTTTTTTCAGCCTGAAGTCCATATTATCTGATACTAATATGGCCAAACCAGCCTTTTGGAGGAGTTGTTCGCATGGAGAATGGTCTTCCAACCTTTTTACTCTGAGTCTCTGTTTGTTCTGATTATTCAGATGCGTTTCTTGTAGACAGCAGAATGTTGGATTCAATTTTTAATCCATTTTGTCACTCTGTGTCTCTTAATTGGTGCATTTAGACCATTGACATTGAGAGAGAGATTATTGTCATTGGATTTTGTGCCATCTTTCGTTTTTTTGTTTGTTGTGCTTATCGGTTTGGTCGCATTACAGTAGACCCTTCAGTCCTTCTTTTTAAAGTTGGTTTTGAGTCCATGAATTTCCTGAGTTGTTGCTTATCCATGAAGTTGTGTATCTTTTCTTCATATCTGAATGTGAGCCTGGCCGGATAAAGAATTCTTGGTGAAGCCTGCAGTTCATTGAGCCTTTTCACAATATCCCACCATTGTTTTCGGGCTCGGAGTGTTTCATCAGAGCAGTCTGCTGTAAATCTTAGAGATGTTCCTTTGTATCTGATTTCCTTCTTTGATCTTGCTGCTTTCAGTATTCTATCCCTATCTATAGTTTTTGTCATTTTTATTAAGACGTGTCTTGGAGTATTCTTGTTGGGGTTTCTTTTAGCTGATATCCTACGGGTCTCTTGGATCTTGAGGCATGCATTCTTTAGTTCCGGGAACTTTACAGCAATTATGGCTTTGACACTTTCTTCTTCATCAGGGTTTTTTTTTTTGCCCTTCTGAGACCCTAATGATCTGTATGTTGTTTCTTCTGGCTTCATCCCGATTATCTCTTGTTGTCTGTTCGGTAATTGTGAGCCTTTTTTCTATCTTCTGGTGTTATGTAGAGAATCTTTGGAACTCGTCTTTGAGATCACTAATTCTTTATTCAGTAGCTATTATTCTGCTTTGATGGCCTTCCACTGTGTTTTTAATTTCATTTACCTCATTTTTAATATGTGTCTTTTCCCTTTGCATTTTCCTCACTTCTTCTCTCATGTCCTCTTGTATTTCATTGATTTTGCATTCCATTGCTTCTTTGAATTCCTTTTGAATCCTTAACAGTTCTTTCCGAAATTCTTTTTCAGAGAGGTTATACAACTCATTGGTATTGCTAGACTCATCTGGACCAGTGAATTCACTCACAGAGCTTGATGGAATTTTACGTTGCTTTACCATTATGACTATTGTAAGCTGCAAATGTGAGTTCTTGCGTGACTAGATAGTACAGTTAGTAGGTGTCTGGTCTGTTTGCAGAGTTTGGGTGGGTGGCAAGGATGTAACAACCAAGGTTCACTAGTACCTCATGCAAAGTAGGTAGTAAGAGCGCGGTTTTGAGTTTTGGGATATTCCCAGAAGCGCAGGGCCCAAGGGTCGGTCTGGGGTGAAACCAAGGGAGTTTGCCTTGGTTCCCATTGATGGAGATTCCGCTCTTCCCTGGGGCAGCTTGGGGTCCAGGGAGACGCAAGAATCACATGCACACCTTGCAAAAGATTTATTTTCAAGGACAATGGTTTATTTGGAAACTGGATTGAGAGGTGCCCCACTCTGGCAGGTACCGGCTGGAATGAGGAATGATCCCTTCTGAAACCTGTAGCAATTGTCAAGAGCATTTTTGGGCCCGAAGGTATGGAGCCATTCCTGGCAGTGTTTAGAGTTTAATCCAACTCTGTGCTAAGGGGTTACTCTCAAGGGTGTTGGGGTCAAACCGACACAGATGGGACGAATCTGGAGGTGAGGGCCCCTGCCTCTGCCCTCTCTCCGGGGTTTTCCTTTCAGAGTTATCTGCTATGTGGGATTTGTGAACTAGCCGCTGCTGGAGGAAGAAGGTAAGAGTAACTGTCTATGGCCGTAGACAAAGGGAGAGCAGAGACAGAGGCCGGACATTGACAAGCCCAGGGAGTAAGTCCTGTCTGGGCAGCTTCCCCCTCTGGCTGCTAGGGTCAGAGGGAGTGTTTGGTGCTTGGCCATAGGGGGGAACCATCACTGACACTGTGCCTGGTTGTTAGTGTGCCAGGCCGCTACCCGGTCGGCTTCCGGCTGCTCAGTCAACAGTGGGTAAATAGGATTTAATGTCTTGCAATTTTCTCTTTTGAGACAAGGTTAGGATTTGATGGAGTTACCCTTGTCCACTGCATGGTGGGGACCTCAGAAAACAGGTGCCGGTGTCTCTTTTCCTCTGTCAGAAGCCGTGGGCAGATCAAATGGGACGTTTCTGACTGAGCATTCAGCTGTGGTGCCGCTGCTCAAGCAAATCTCCTAATCAGGAGATTGGTTCTTAAGAAGCTGGTTACAGGGGATGGATCCATGCTCTGTCCCCCCTGTCCTCTGGGTCCTCCTCCTGTCCAGTTCTGGACACCATAGGAGGCTGTGGAGAAGGCAATTGAACATACACATCCTCTGAGTTTCCATTCTAGCTTGTTTTTTTTTTTTTTTGGTAGGCAAGAGTCAAACACAGGCCATGAAGAAGGATGCTGGGCCCTTGGGAGGCATCAGGAATTCTCACATTGGTACAGAGCAGGCGCCCAGTCTACCCCACCAGCACTGTTCCCATGGCCCTGCAGCTGCCCCACAGCGATGAGCGAAGGAGAGGAGGCGGTGGAGCCGGAAGTTGAGGTGATGACCTAGGAGCAACACCAAAAGGGCTGGTGCGGGGACAGACTGTCCATCTGCTGCCTGCATGGGGGTCAGTGTCTGAGCACGTGTCTCCTGTCTGGGGTCTATATGACACTGATGCATGTCCTCACCTCCTGTCCACAGATGCAGGGGCAATACACAGCAGGGCCCTGCCTGTGGCCACAGAGGGTCAGTTCTCGCTGTTCCTTCCAGCAACACTGAGCTGCATTTAACAGCACCTGCCAACACTGTCACCTGGGCTCTGAAGAGCAGCAGCCCTCAGGGGTTGAGCAAAAGCAGTTCCTGCATGAGCTGCAATATGAGAGGGGCATTGGGAGGGAAGAAAAGGAAGTTTTAGTGAGGGCTATCACCATCTGAAGGACACAAAGATGAGTCCGGACATTCGCTCAGGGCAGGAAGGCAGCAGCCGGCTCTTTCCCTGCATCTCACCGAAGCCCCCTTCCTGCATGGCTCTTCAGTCAGACACAGGAGGAAGACCAGCATCTCCTGGCCTGCTGAAGTCACGACGGTGCCCTAATAAGGAAAAAGGGTCCCTGGGTGGGAGAAGCCCCCTTTGAGGGTCAGGAGCAGGGCTACAGGGAAGTTGGACCAGTGCTCATGGGAGTATATGGGATGCCGGGGATCAAAGCAATTTCAGTTATGTGCAAGGCAAGTGCTCTACCCAGGGTGCTAATATTCCGACCTGCCCCCTCCAACCATGTTGTCACATGTACACACATTTCTCTCTGCTTTTTTTTCATTCTGCAGAAACCCAGGGTCTCTGGTAAATACATATTCCTCTTTAATCTCCCTTCATAACTTTCTGAGTAAATATCTTTTCATAAAAGTGATATTTCTTTACCGTCCTTTTTTTGCATGGGGGTCACACCCGGCAATGCTCAGGCGTTTCTCCTGGCTCTGCACTCAAGAATTACTCCTGGCGGTGCTGGGGTACCATTGGGATGCCAGTGACAGAACCTGGGCCTCGCGCAGGCCGGCCGAGGGCAAGGCAAATGCCCTACTCCAGCCCCTATATTTCTTAAAAGAGGAAGAAGCGAAATAGGAAGGAAGGAAGGAAGGGAAGGAAGGTAGGAAGGTAGGTAGGTAGGAAAGAAGGAAATAGGAGCATACTGGAAAACATTTTTAAACAGAACACGGTGGGTAACGTAGCTCTATAAGTGGGTGCTTGAACGGATTCACTATCCAGCATCACTTATGGTTCCCTGAGCCCTACCAGGGGTGATCCCTGAGCACAGTCAGTGCAGCCTCCAAACCATAATCAAAGCCAAAGGACACAGGACCTGAGAGAAGGCTCAAAGGGCTGAGCATGTCTTCTCCAACAGGAGGTCAAGGTTCAGTCCTCAGACCCCCCATGGTTCCCCAGCTCCTCTGGGATGACTCCCAGCACTTAGTTTCTGATCATCACCGAGCACTGCTGGGTGTGACCCCAAAGCTACAACAGAGGTGCCATAGTGGCCCCTCTACTCATAATTATTTTTCTTTTTGTGTCACACTTGACATTGTTTAAGGGTTAAACCTGATTAAGTACTCAGGAATTGCTCCTGGCGGTGCTCAGGGGAACATATGGGATGTTGGGGATCAAACCTAGGTCTGGCTGATTGCAAGGCAAGAGACCCACCCTCTGGACTATCCATTCCAGGCCCACGCTTCTCAATTGATTTAACAAAGTTGTTTCCATTAATGTGTTACACTCAGTATTCAACCCCAATCCCACCACTATTACGCTGCCCACACAGTTGCAACTGTCCACACAACAACTCTCCATGTCGCTACAACAGTCCACCACTACTGTAAAAGTCTTCTAACAGTGCAACTGCCACCCCCGTTTCAAAGGCCCACCACCGCAAGAGCACACCACCATTACAACAGCCCACAGCATTATACGCAATTTTTCCAACCAGCACTTCAGCCTGCCTCTAGAGCAGACCCTCAATAATCTATTTTATATTGCTTGCTCTAGTTTGCTAACATGATCTAGCAACGTTTTCTTAGAAAATAATGAAGACTGTCCAGTCTCATAGTGAACCATTGAGCCCTCGTACACAAAGTGACTGATATCATTGTTACAGGATCAGTGTTGTGTGTACATATTTTGTTATTGCTTAGCTTCTACTCTACATGTATTGACAGTGTTGTGCTACTTGGCATGGCAGTACAGTAGTTTTGGAGGAATTGCAATATTTTGAACTGGGTGATAAAATTTGAGTTCAACTTTGAAGGAGGTGATATTGGCGGATGGACTTGACTATCAGGCCTTCCCGAAGAACAGGGAGATGTGGGGAGGCAGCTCTCTGGTTACGGCATTCAGAGGCCCCATCTTGGGCGAGGACCAGTCCAAAAGGACCCATGGTGGTTGTGGGGTGGGGGAGGTCCCTCAGGCCCAAGAGCACTTTGTGACTCAAGTGAGAAGCTGAGCTGTCTTCACTGTTGATGTCACTCTGTGGGAGTTCTGGATTTCTCACCGGCCAATGGGGTTCCAGACCCGAGACCACGCCCACGACCTCACCTATAAAGCACTGGGCCCTCCCTTTTCTGGCACCATCTCTCAGTGAACCAGTTTATGTGTTGAAATCCTCATACTCTGAATTGCCAGATGTGGCTCTAACCCCCCAGCTCCGTGTTCCCGTCCTCAACTGTTTGTCTCTTTCCCCCCGCCCCCTTGTAGCGTCCATCCCCCAACCCTGTGCCAACCCAGACTGGATTGCAGAGGACTCAGCTGGCCACAGAAAGGAAGATGGTGAGAAAAAGCACTGAGATTGGGATGTGTTGCCGAGTCTAAGGTCTTGTAATGGCACCCCCCACGGTGGCCAGTCTGTGGTCAGATGAAACCTTGTCCCTCTTGCAGTCCTGGCCCAAGTCGACTGTCCTTCTGGCCTTCGGCAGAGTCTGCCGACAGTCAGGACTCCCGGGACTCTGGGCTAGTGCCCTCCAGAGACCCCTCATCCAGGAACTTCCCGGTCCCTCTGTCCCCGTAACTGGCCTTCCTGGGCTCCAGGTGTCCTAAGACTTTGGTGACAACTTGTTCCATTCCCTCAGCACGGCAGCCGCTGTGTCCTGGGGCAGGGGCCATCAGGGCTGTGTACCCTGCTGCCTGTCTTTTCTTACTGGGACTGAGGCTTAGAACCAAGGTCTCAAGCCCCAAGCTCCTAGAGTTTCACCCCCACTGCTATTATAATTGTTGATCCTCATGTGAGGTTTGGAGGTGTCTGAGCACGGGCCCCCTCATTTGGGCTCTGGCCTACCTTGGTTCTTGATAGCTACCAAAGCATTGACCACATTTGGGAGGCACTGTTTGGGTTTTGGACCATGTCCACACTCAGTGTCATGCCGCAGGTGGAAGTGCGAAACCGAAGGACCCGGTCCTCAGGGCAGCAGGATGAGTGTCTGACCCAGCTCCAGCAGTTCCTGCTCACAGTGCAGCGTCTGGACAGTTACCAGCAGCTGGTCTCTGAGAAGGAGGAGCTACAGCAGCAACTGCTGCAGCAGAGGCAGCTCCTGGACCAGCTGCAGTTGGAGCGACCCAGAAGGACAGGCGGTGTTGGATAAGGCCCTGAAGGAGCTGAGGGAGACACAGGTGAGAGTCGGGACAGGCCCTCAGGGCAGGAGGGCAGCAGCCAGCTCCTTCCTTGCTCCTCACTGACCGCCTTCTCCTTCATGAGCTCCTCAGACAGTCAGAGGAGGAGAACCAGCAGCTCCGGGCCCTGCTGAAGTCACAAGCGTGACGTGA
Organism: Cryptotis parvus; assembly: GCA_021461705.1. Taxonomy (NCBI): domain Eukaryota; kingdom Metazoa; phylum Chordata; class Mammalia; order Eulipotyphla; family Soricidae; genus Cryptotis; species Cryptotis parvus. Next base: position 95,896 of record JAJIBD010022516.1, read on the forward strand.
GAAGGGTGAGTGACAGGGCAAAGGGTTCCCTGGAGGGAGAAATCCCCTTTGCAAATCAGTTGGTGGGGCTATGGGATGGTGGACCAAGAGGGCCCCGCCCCAGGCCATCCTCCTTTCTAGGCTCACTGAGACCCTGGTGCAGCCCCACAGCCAGTCCAGTGTCAAAGGACACAGAGTTGAAGGAGAAAGAGGTGTTGGAACCTAAGAAGCTCATGCAGGTGAAGGTGATTTTAAAGCAGAGGTGGACGAGACCTTGAAGACCACTGAAGTGGAGGTGATGATGGAGAAGGAGGCGTCCAAGAACATGAAGACTTTGATGCCAGAGGCGATGGGCTGGTCTCAAATTTCCCTCTTATTCACATTCTTTTACTGCAATAATGGACGCATCCATCTCCAAATCATCTAAATCTAGCCCCAACCCTTTCCTTCCCTGCTGTTACATCCTGTTCTCCTTTCACTCTTCTCCTCCTCCAAGATTCCTGCTCCCATGCTCCTCCTCTTTAACTATTTAAAAAATAAGCAACTTTTGAATTTGGGCGTCATGATGTCCCCAAACTCTAGCTACCAGTGATTCCTGAGAGGCAGAAATGTCCACATTATTAGTCACCAGGGTTCCAGGACCCGGAAATGTCCTAGACCACTAACCACCGCAGCTTGGGGCAGAAAAGTCCATGAACTAGTCACCATTGTTACTTGTTTGCAGATTTGTTCGCAACAATAGCTACCAGGAGCTTATCCCCTAGCACCAGCACATGTTAAGTTGGCAGATTTGTTCCCCACCACTGAATACTTGTTTTTCAGGGTAGATATTTCACTCCCCCCGGGTACAGTTGAGTCCAGAACAGACACACCCTCCGACAGCTCACCCAGAATATTCCAGGACAGGCATCGGCCACCCCTTCCTAAAACTAGGTCTCAGAGAACAAACTGGGTGGAAATTGCCTCCCACACTCCCGTTGATTCAAAAATATTAGGACCAAGGGAAAAGCCAAGGTGAATGGGCTGCCTGGCAGTAGCTCTGGGCACTTTCCCCTTTAGTGTTGACTTGGGTTACGTGCAGAGGGTCTAGAGAGCGGTTGAGGTTCCTCAGTGCAAGCTCTGCATGCAGGGCCTCCAGTCCATTCCCTGGCACCACATGGCATCCTGAGCACAAAGGCAGGAGTACCCTGAGAAATCCCTAAAACTGAAACGTCTCAGATAGATCCACACAATAAGCCTCCATAGAGCAGTTGCTTCGTGGTTATGGGGAGGGGTTCATTGTTTTAGATGCTCTGTGGGGGGCAAACGAAACCCTTTCTGATCCACGTTAAAACTGGGCCACTCAAACCTTAGCCTTTGACTGGAAGGATAGCACAGTGGGGGCACTTTTGCCTTGCTTGGGGCCAATCTGTCTTCAATTTGCAGCATCCCATTTGGTCCCCTGAGCACAGCCAGGAGAAATTCCTGAATGCAGAGCCAGGAGTAATGCTGAGCATCACTGGGTGTGACCCAAAAAAAATCTCTTGGCCTTTATGGCCCCCAAAGCCAAACAACAGTCTGAGCTGGGAGCTTCCACTCCCAGGAACATTTTCTCTTTCTGGGGATGGCTCCCCTGTTGCTAATGGAGCTTGAACCATCCATCGACCAAGTTGTAGGCATTATTTACATCTTTGAGTGAATAATGAATTGGATGCACAGGGTAGGCCATGAGGGTCTGAGACAGCTCTCACTGCCCTGTTTCCATTATTGTTAAAATCAAGAGATAAGTGTTTATACTAGGGCCTGTGGGTGTGTGTCACTGGAAACGGGAGGATGCTGACTTCACGATTGTGGCAGACTATGCCAAGGGATCTCTACATATCCAGAGCCTGTCACCTGCCAGTCATCCCCAGGTGACACCAGTCAAGGGAGCCCAGGAGAATCCACTTTAAGCATTAAGGTTCAAAAACTTGATGCGTCCTCACCAGGGGAAGCCGGATGTGATACCCCAACACTGCAGCACCTCCGTGGCCTGACCACACTCCTGTTGCCTCCTCCTGTCCCCCTCAGCAGTGCCCACTGCTGGAAGTCCCCACTAGGCCTCCTAATCCTAGTAGTTGCCTACCAAAGGCACAGCTCAAGTCAGCAGAGATTGGGGAGAGTCCTGCATATGCTGACCGGCCAGCGTTAAGGAGGGACATTGCGAAGCAGAGCTGTCCTTTCAGTGGATGAGAAGTGGTCACCAGGGTCGGCTGACCTCCCCACTAGGGCTCCTGTGCCTTCGGAACACTTCGTGAATCTGGGTGTCAGGCTGCAGCTTTAGGAACCACAGCAGTGCCCAGGTACCCTGGGCATGTTCCTTTCAGGTGGGATGAAGGGCTTCTTCCAGCCACTACCAGATGCAACTCAGGTTGGAGACTGCTCTTGAACAGTCCACTGGCTCTGGGAAGTAGGTTTCATCCACCATTTCCTGACAGTCAGGGTTTAGGCGTCCCCTCCGCTTAGGGCATATGACGATGGAGTTGAGGGTCTGTATAGTGGAAAAAGCTAGACGTGGTTTTCACCCCATAATCCCTGTTCTGTGATATCTTGCCTGGGTAGCTACTTAGGCCCTTTGTAATTCACCAGAATCACCACGGATGGGAACTGGAGGTAGATTATCTGTCTGCCTCTCTGGCAGTGGCTAGAGATCAGAGCCCTGGGCACAGAGGTAGAAATACCCAGGCCTCTGCCAGGGCCCTGCTCTGGGTCAGGACTCCCGACTGGTGCCCGTCCTCACACATAAAGTGGTTCAAACCCTTAATAGACTCTAGATTCCTATTCCCAGGGCTGATTTCTGCGTTATTTCAGTTTTTCCTTTTTTCAGTTCTAAATGCCCGTGTCTCCAGGAGGCTTGTAACCCAGCCTCCGCCGAGAGCTGGAGCAGAGCCCACAAGCGCCCCTTTTTGGTCCTCTTGGGCATCTGCCCCAGGATTATATCAGTCTCATGCTGCAGGATGCTACATGTTGGGGCTCCCCAGGGATTTTCCTGTTCCAGAGCCAGGGCCTCCCCCAACACAGTGGTGAGTTCTTGAACCCTTGGGCAAAGGGTCCATAGGAACTGAGGTTTCCTGCCTATCCTTGGATCCTCCCACTCAGAAGCAAGCAGGGTTCGGCTCTCTGGCACAATTTTCAAAGGGATAAACACATCTTTGAGGTCCAGCATGTAACCATTGGGCAGCATGGAGGCAGACGCCAGAGTGTGGAAGACCTGGGTATCACAAAGTGACCAGGAGGCACTGCACACCTACCAGGAGCAGGTCCCACACATAGGTACCCCCTCCTCGAGGCTTCTGAACTGGATGCTGTGGGTGTACCAAAGTGCGTTGCATTCCACATGCAGTGTTACAGGCACCAGGACCTCCTCAGTCTTTCCGTATTTCTGACCACTCCTCTCCAGTTATGGGACATCACTGCTCTCTCCCGGGACTCGCCTCCTGGCATGAGTTCACCCAGCATCAGGGTGCAAAACTCAGCCATTCTGAGGGAGCCTTGGGGACACCTAGTGTCAGGGCAGACTCTTATTTGTGCTTCTGGATCTTTCAGGAGGAGGAACACTAGGAGCAAGGCTAAGGTCAGGAGCATGGAGATTCTTGTTTTTCCTGTGGAGCCCCAGCTCAGCCCAGACCCTGGGTTCTCTGGGGCCAGCAAAAGCAAGAAGAAAAAGTGAGCCCACCTCCCACTCCCACCCAACCACTCCACTCAGTCCATTTGCTGGCAGGACCCAGGGCATTCTTCCAGCTAAAGAGAATGCAGGAGGGGCCGGAGCGATAGCCCAGCGGATAGGGCGTTTGCCTTGCACGCGGCCAGCGTGTGCCATCCAGGATTCGATCCCCGACAACCCATATGGTTCCCCAAGCACCGCCAGGAGAAATTTCTGAGCAAAGAGCCAGGAGTAACCCCTGAGCATCGCCGTTTGTGACCCCCCAAAAATAATAAAATGCAAGAGACTGCAGGAGTCTTGACATGCAGCGGGTGAATGAAGCTGGTGAGTTCCGCCCAAGAGCCCAGAAGACCTGACAGGGTCAGCTTTGACTAGACCGCTCAGGGAGGTGTCCCCCAGGTCCCAAGCTCTTCTGACTCCCTGGACATGACTGGGCCAACAGCTGCATCTGACAGAAAGCCAAAGGCTGAGGCTGGGAGCCCCATTTCAGAAAAAATTAAAATAGCACCATCAAGACCTGAACCTTATCCCCAAATACAAAGCTCCAGGAAATAGTTGTGAGGCCCTGCATGCCCTGCAAACCCAACCCTGCACACACTCATTCCTTCTTGGCCTTCATTTGGGTGAGATGCCACATGCCTCTGAATCTGACTTTCCTGTCTGTGTAATGGGCCGATGAGATGTGTCGAAGATCCCCTGTAGGGCTGAGAGACTCACTTGGATGATGGGGGAAGGGGAGGGAGGAGGGTGCTCAGTCAGAGATTGGGTGACACTGGCACACTCATGCGCCCCAGTGCAAAGAGCATGTCCAGGAAGCACTGGGACAGCTGTGGGAGGCAGGGGCAGAGACAGAGAGATGTAGCACCTGCTCCAGGTGGGGGGAGGACCTGTCTAGGAGGGAGAATGCTGCTGGGGGTCAGAGTCACCAATCCACCAAGGAGTAAGGCCACTTCGTTGCCCTGTTTGGCGCCACAGCCAGTCACCAAATAGGTACATGGACTCTTTAGGCGGTGGAGGGTGCTGGGTGGATGTTTTAGAATATGTTGTTGGGTTTTCCTTTGCTTGGAGAGCAGGGGTTGGGTCACACATCAAGCAGTGCTCAGGAGCGATTTCTGACCATGTTCAGAGCTCTGGGTCTAGGGCCAGTGAGAGAACAGAGGTAAGTCCTGCCTGGAAGAGAGCCGAGATGCCAGGACCTTAGTGACATAGAGGGTTCAGAGGGCATGGGCGAGGCTTGAGGTTATTAACGGTGAGGGGCAGGCGCAGGGCCTGAGCCCTGGGCTGGCACAGGAGCTTCTACACTCACTGTTGACCCTAGACACTGAGACTCAGGGGCCAACGATTGAATGGAAGGAGGACCGGGGTTAAATAGTGGAGGGCCCATCCCTTAGACCCTACAAGTGAGACATCCTGAACAGGTGACGGGTTGCCTCAGGTGCCGCCTGCCTTGGGTCTGGGCTTCAGTGCTGGAGCCCATCATTTCCTCCCCTCTTTGGCTTCTGTGGCTTTTCCCTATAGCAGAAGCAGTGGCACACTGCTGGTATCCCCAGTGGAACTAGGACTGTGCCTCCCTACAACAGCATGTGGCCCCTTCCAGAGACAGCTCCAAGATAACATTCAAGATCTAATCCAGAAAGTCCCAGAGAACATGCCTGGGGAGACAGTCCTGCAGGGGAGAGAGCTGCCAGAGCTCCTGGTCAGGAAGGCCTGCAGCTGGCTTCGCCTGCCTCCTACCTCTTTCCTCAAGTGTAGAAACTCCTGAGAAACATCAGGAGGAAAACTAAGTGCTCCAGGCCCAGCGAGGCAAGACTATTGCCTGTAATGGTTGAGTGGCAGGTTCCCAGGGGGTGAAGTTAGCCATGGAGGTTAGAGAGCAGGGCACCCTGGGGACACAGATCCAAGTGGCACCACCCCAGACCCTGTCACCTACCCCTGACCCGATGGTCTGAGACCCTGGGAATGCCACTATACAAAACAAATTGGCCAAGGGAGCAGAAGAGGAGGCCGTAATATACATGGAGATGGTGGCGAGAGCTCCGGGAGGGTGAATCTGCCAGGCAGCCTGGACACAGTAGATAGCGTGGTGAGCCTGACATGTGCTCTGGGTTCCGGGACACCCCCTGCCTCACTTTGATTCTGTCTCTGCAATTTGCTCACCTCACTGTTCCCTTCAAGCCTGTGAGCCGGCCTCCAGGCAACCCCCCATAAACCTATGTACCCAGAGAGGGGAATGAAAGGAGGCTTCTGTAGAACGCTGAACACAGGCTTGCCTCAGTCTACCTCTTAGTCGCCGATGGATTCAGCACCCCGCCTTAACTAAGGCACAAAGAGCAGGCTGAGAAGCTGCAGAAGAGAAAGCAAAGAACCAGTGTCTGGTACAGACAGAGACAGACTGAGCTCTGACTGGAGTAAGGGGCTGCAACATCTGGGCTGAGTTGCCAGAGATGCCCCAGGGAGTTACCTGGTGTGAAACATGCCCCAGGGAGTTACCTGGGAGTGGGTTTCATGCTGTGTTCAACTTCATGCCTCCTATGATGGTTCAGATGGAGAGGAGCACCTGAAAGTCACCATGGTCCTCCCTCAGGCCCTCCTCTCGCTTCTCCAGCTGAGGAGTGATGGTCAGCACATCTGTGGGTAACAAACAGACAAAGGAACGAGACATTCACCTCACAGCTTTCTACCTGTGCTACACACAGCAAACACCATAGGCCAAAAGACAATACTGCATGTGCAAAGCCCTGCTTTATCCCATCGTGGAGAGATATTCGGCCACATTCTTCAGGGATGTCACCAAGCAAAGCCTCTCTTCCATGTTTTCCACAGGTGTGAGAAGAAATTAACAACATCAAAAGAGTTTAAATGAGGGGGAAAAATGTAAAGAAAACAGGAGGGTGGTGACCCCTGAGAGCGACCAGCCAGGCCTAGGCTCCTGTCACGTTTGCCTTCTGCATATCTGCTGTCACCAGGCAGTGAAAATAAGCCTCCAATGAGCCTGAACCTTGACAACGGTCGGGCAACCTTGGCATCTCTTATCCTGGGGAGGCATCAGGTTACTGCTGATCTACTGGAAGGGGTGGAAACCCGGCCTGTGAGTCTCCCTCCACGTTGGCTGAGCTCACTCTGCTTGAGCAAGGGTTGCCACATGAATACCCCCGTCCATGTGCCCACCCCAATGGCTTCGACATATGCTGGAGCACTGGGCAGAGGGTTGGGGTAATCAGGCTGGCCACTGCGCGGGGCTCTTGGGGTCTAGAGTTGGGGGTAGGATGTAGTGCGACCTTATGTTTCGCTCTTGTCCGTTACAGGCAGTTACAGGCGAGTTCCAGTTTGTGGCTTTTGTTTTCAAGCCCCTGTTGTCTTCTGTGCTTTGTGAGTTTTGTTTGCTTTTGTTTTGTTTTCTGGCCATGCTTAGCAATGCTCAGAGGTTTCTTCTGGCGCTGTACTCAGGAATCACTCTTGGGGAATCACTTTTGGTGGGCTCAGGGGTCCATTTGAGATGCCAAGAATCAAACCTAAGCCAACTGCATGCAGGAAATGCCCTACTTGCTGCACTATCATTCTGGTCCCCCTGTCTCTCTCTCTTTTTGCTGTTTGTTTGCTTTTATTGTGTATTTGGTTGTTTTTTTTTTTTATTTTGTGTCACAACTGGCATTTCTCAGGCTTACTCCTGTCTCTATGCTCAGGAATTTTTCCTTGTCGTGCTCAGGGGAGTTTAAGGGAATCCAGAGATCTAACCCATTTCAGTCATGTGCAAGGCAAATGCTCTACCCACTGTGCTGCCATTCGCCCCCTCCCACGACCATGTATTCACATGACACACATTTCTCTCTGCTTTTTTTCCATTTTGGAGAAAGATCTTAAGAGAGAAAGAAGAGAAAGGAGAAGGAGAGGAAGGAAGGAAGGTAGGAAGAGGGAAAGAAGGAAGGAAGGAAGGAAGGAAGGAAATTAGGAAGGAAGGAAATAGGAAGGAAGGAATTAAATAGGGGCACACTGGAAAGAATCTTTAAAATAAACACAACAGAGTGGGAAATGTAGCTCAATAAGTGTGGTCTTGCCTAGGTTCACTCCCCAGCAATACTTATGCGCCCCTTGAGCCCCACCAGGGGTGGTCCCTGAACAGAGTCAGGTGCAGCCTACAAACGATAACAAAATCCAAAGGAAACAAGGCCTGAGAGAATGCTCAAAGAACTGAGCACATCTTGACCCATGGGAGGCTAAGGTTCAGTCCTTAGCCCCCCATGGTTCACCCTCCTCTGTTATGAGCCCCAGCCTTGAGTTTCAGGTTACCACCGAGAACTGCTTGGTGTGGCCCCAAAGCTACAACAGAGGCATCAGATCTTCAAAAGCTGCAAAGTCAAAAGACGTTTTAATTTTGATTATTTTGAGTCACATCGTTGACGCTTAGGGGTTCCTCCTGGATCAGCACTCAGGAATTACTCCTGGATGTGCTCAGGAGTGCGTCGAAAGACTATCATTGATATGCTGCCAAAGATCAACATGTGACATCACAGGAGCCACCATCTACTGATCTAATGTCTTTCCCATCAGAGGAACAGTTCAGAACACAGCAGGATTTCTATGTCCTTCCCAGTTATTACCAAGCAGTATGAACTAGGCCAAAACAAAGCTGTACATTCTGGGGTTCCTGAATATGTAATGAAAGAATTTTAATAGGCTCTTACTTATGTGGGCCAAACTCTCTATACTGTTATGAGTTATTAGTGGGATGGTCCAGCCAGAAGCTGTAGATCACTCACAACTTGAGCTTGATTGCAAAACGGCATTAAATCCTGAGCAGTATGCTCAGCGGAGAACATGCTTTGCAGAAGAGGCTTATAAGATGTCTAGGGATAACCTAAGCAGGGGTGAAGCTAGGGGTGAAACCTTAGATACTGTAGCTGGCATTGGAATAGCTGGTTACATTTTAACGCGACTTGTTTTCTTTTGTTTTTTTTTTTTTTTTTTTTTTTGCTTTTTGGGTCACACCGGAGATGCTCAGGGGTTACTCCTGGCTCTGTACTCAGGAATTACTCCTGACGGTGCTCAGGGGACCATATGGGATGCTGGGGATCAAACCCAAGCTGGCACAGGCCGACTGCGTGCAAGGCAAACGCCCTACCCGCTGGGCAATCGCCTCCGGCCCCTTAACACGACTTGTAAATTGTTGCTTATAAAATACCTTGCCACCAAGCTCGACATATAGTTAAATACCTTCCAAGCTGTAGACCTATAAATTGTAACCGTCGAGCCTTGGAACCGTCCTTGACGACCACTTCTAATCAGCTTTGGCAGATGGATGTCACACATTTCTTACCCGTTCACTCCTTGGTCCTTTTTACATGTTACCACTGACACCTTCTCTAGTTTTGATTGGGTAACACCGGCTAAAGGGAAAAGACTTTAAATCCTTGTACTCATGTTCTTGTTTTGATGGATTGCCCAATGAAATTTAAACAGTTAATGGCCCAGCTTATAGTAACTGTTCCTTTAAAGATATTTGCCTGCTGTGGCAAATTCAGCAGACCACTGCCATGGCATTTCTTTTTTTAAATTTTTTAAAATTTTTTTTTTTTTACAATTACAAAGAAATACAATTAAAAAAGTTCATATTTGGGTTTTGGTCATACAGTGTTGCAGCACCCATCTCGCCACCAGTGCCCATCTCCCACCACCAACGTCCCCGATTCCCTCCCCCTCCCCAGCCCTCCTCCATGGCAGGTTCTTTATTTCTTTCCATTTCTCTCTCTTTCTTTTTTTCCTTCCCCTCCAGACTATGGATTACAGAACATACATTAAAGGGTTGTCATGTGTATCTTTTTGCCTCTATTTAATGCTCAGTTCTAGGTTGGCATTAGTACCCTCGACAATTGTTAGCACACTGTTCCATATTCTGTCTTACCTAGCCTCTGACTCCCCACACGTTTGTGATAATTTCCACCTTTGACAAGACCTCCTGATATATGTTTCACTTTACCTTGGATATTGGTATCATAATATGTACCTATATATTTATGTTATGCAGATAAATGCAGTCATTCTGTATCTGTCTCTCTCCTTCTGGCTAATTTCACTCAACATAATCTTCTCCATGTCCATCCATTTAATGGCAAATTTTATAGCTTCATTTTTCCTAACAGCTGCATAGTATTCCATTGCGTAGATGTATCAAAGCTTCTTTATCCAGTCATCGATTTTCAGGCACTCTGGTTGCTTCCAGATTCTGGCTATTGTGAATAATGCTGCTATGAACATAAAAGTAGGGATGGTGTTTCCGCTGCGTATTTTTGTTTTCCCAGAGTAGATTCCCAGGAGTGGTATGGCTGGGTCAAATGGGAGTTCAATTTCTAGTCTTTGGAGGAAAGTCCATGTTGTTTTCCAGAAAGGCTGTACCAGCCGGCATTCCCACCAACAATGGATGAGTGTCCCCTATTCCCCACATCTATGCCAGCACTTGTTGTTCTTGCTCTTTTGAATATGTGCCAGTCTCTGTGGTGTAAAGTGGTATCTCATTGTTGTTTTGATTTGCATCTCTCTGATGATTAGTGATGATGAGGATTTTTTCATATGTTTTTTTTGCACTGCCATGGCATTTCTTGTAATCCCCATGACCACGCAACTGTTGAAAGAGTCCACAGTACATAAAGAAAACTTCTTTAGTCTCAATTAAAAACAAAAAAGGAGGATTAGTAACCCCTCTAATAGAAAACAACAAACGTTTTTAACATATTTTTGCTCTAAATTTTAAAAATCTACCTCAAAATACAATTTTTTGAACGTTGCCTTTCTAGAGTAGAAAACCATTTTTATGGGCTGGAGCAATAACACAGTGGGTAGGTATTTGCCTCGCATGCGGATGACCCGGGTTTGTTCCCTGGTACACAACATGGTCCCCCAAGTACTGCCAGGATTAGTTCCTGAGTGCAACCAGAAGTAAAACCCCTGAGCATTTCTGGGTGTGAATCAAAAAAGAAAACAAACCCTTCAAAACCTTCTGAATATAAACAAAAGTTATTGGCTTGAGCAAAGATATATTTTCAAGAACAATGGTTTATTTGTAAACTGGACTTAGAGGTGCCCACTCTGGCAGGTGCAGGCTGGCATGAGGAATGATCCCTTCTGAAACCTGTAACAATTGTCAAGAGCATTTTTGGGCCTGAAGGTAGGGAGCCATTCCTGGCAGTGTTTAGAGTTTACCCAACTCTGTGCTCAGGGGTTTCTCTCAAGGGTATTGGGGTCAAACCAACACAGATGGGACGAATCTGGAGGTGAGGGCCCCTGCCCCTGCTCTCCCTCTGTGTTTTCCTTTCAGAGTTATCTGCTATGTGGGGTTTGTGAACTAGCCGCTGCTGGAGGAAGAAGGAAAGAATAACTAACTGTCTCTGGCCATAGACAAAGGGAGTGCAGAAACAGAGGCCGGACATTGACAAGCCTACGGAGTAAGTCCTGCTCTGGGCAGCTTCCCAGAGGGGGCTGCTAGGGTTAGAGGAGTGTTTGGGGCTTTGCCATGGGGGCACCATCATGGAACCTTGTGTCTGGTTGTTAGCATAACAGGCCGCTGCTCGGTCGGCTTGGGGTGCTCAGCCAACAGTGGGTAAAGAAGATTTAATGTTTGCAGGTTCTGCCTTTGAGACAAGGTTAGGAGTTTATGGAGTTTCCCTTGTCCACTGCATGGTGGGGACCTCAGGACACAGGTGCCGGTGTCTCTATTCCTCTGTCAGAAGCCATGCGCAGATCAAATGGGACATTTCTGACTGAGCATTCTGCTGTGGTGCCGCTGTTCAAGCAAATCTCCTAATCAGGATTTTGGTTCTTAAGGAAGCTGGTTACAGGAGATGGATCCCTGCTCGATCCTCCTGTCTTGTGGGGCCTCCTCCTGTCCAGTTCTGAACACCATAGGAGGCTGTGGAGAAGGCAACTGGACATACACATCTTCTGAGTTTCCATTCTGGCTTTTTATTTTCTGGGGGGCAGGAGTCAAACACAGACAATGAAGAAGGAGGCTGGGCCCTTGGGAGGCAGCAGGAATTCTCACATTTGTACAGAGCAGGCGCCCAGTCTACCCCACCAGCACTGTTCCCATGGCCCTGCAGCTGCCCCATAGCAATGAGCGAAGGGAGAGGAGGCGGTGGAGCCGGCAGTTGAGGTGATGACCTAGGAGCAAGACCAAAAGTGCTGGTGAGGGGGGACAGACTGTCCATCTGCTGCCTGCATGGGAGTCAGTGTCTGACCACGTGTCTCCTGTCTGGGGTCTATATGACGCTGATGCCTGTCCTCACTCCTGTCCACAGATGCCGGGGCAAGACACAGCAGGGCCCTGCCTGTGGCCACAGAGGGTCAGTTCTCGCTGCTCCCTCCAGCAACACTGAGCTGCATTTAACAGCACCTGCCAAAACTATCTCCTGGGCTCTGAGGAGCAGCAGCGGCACCCCCAGGGGTTGAGCAAAAGCAGTTCCTGCATGAGCTGCAATATGAGAGGGGCATTGGGAGGGAAGAAAAGGAAGTTTTAGTGAGGGCTATGCACCATCTGAAGGAGACAAAGGTGAGTATGGACAGGCACTCAGGGCAGGAAGGCAGCAGCCGGCTCTTTCCCTGCATCTCACCGAAGCCCCATTCCTGCATGGCTCCTCAGTCAGACACAGGAGGAGGACCAACATCTGCAGGCCTGCTGAAGTCACGACGGTGCCCTAATAAGGGAAAAGGGTCCCTAGGTGGGACAAGCCCCCTTTGAGGTTCAGGGGCAGGGCTACAGGGAAGGTGGACCAGTGCTCTGGGGAGTATTTGGGATGCCGGGGACCAAAGCCATTTCAGTTATGTGCAAGGCAAATGCTCTACCCACTGTGCTGTTATTCCGACCTGGCCCCTCCACCCATGTTGTCACATGTACAAACATTTCTCTCTGCTTTTTTTTCATTCCGCAGAAACCCGGTTCTCTGCTAGATACATATCCTCTTTAACCTCCCTTCAGAACTTTCTGAATAAACATCTTTTCATGAAAGTGATCTTTCTTTTTCATCTTTTTTTGGGTGGAGGTCACACCCGGCAATGCTCAGGCGTTTCTCCTGGCTCTGCACTCTGGAATTACTCCTGGCGATGCTGAGGTACCATTGGGATGCCGGGGATCGAACCTGAGCCTTCACAGGCCGGCCGAGGGCAAGGAAAAGCCCTACCTTTTAGACTATAACTCCAGCCCCTATATTTCTTAAGAGAGAAAGAAGCAAAAGATGGAAGGAAGGAAGAAATGAAGGAAGGAGGAGAGGAAGGATTGAAAGAAGGAAGGAAGGGAGAAAGAAAGGAAGGATGAAAGGACTGAAGGAAGGAATGATGGAGGAAGGAAGGAAGGAAGGAATGAAAGAAGGTAGAAAGGAAGGAAGGAATGTAGTTAGGTAGGGGAAGAAGGAAATAGGAGCCTACTGGAAAACATCTTTAAACAAACAAAACAGGGTGGGTAACGTAGCTCTATAAGTGGGGGCTTGACCAGCTTCACTATCCAGCATCACTTATGGTTCCCTGAGCCCCACCAGGGGTGATCCCTGAGCACAGTCAGTGCTGCCTCCAAAACATAACCAAAGCCAAAGGACACAGAGCCTGAGAGAAGGCTCAAAGGGCTGAGCATGTCCTCTCCATCAGGAGGTCAAGGTTCAGTCCTCAGACCCCCATGGTTTCCTAGCTCCTGGGGATGACCCTCAGCACTGAGTTTCTGGTAACGACCGAGCACTGCTGGGTGTGGCCCAAAGCTACAACTGAGGTGCCAGGTTTACAAAAGCTGCAAAGTTAAAAAGACTTTAATTTTGATTATTTTGAGGCAAATCATTGATGCTCAGGGGTTCCTCCCTGGATCTGCACTCAGGAATTATTCCTGGATGTGCTCAGGAGCACGTCAATAGACTATCTTGGATATGCTGCCAAAAATCAACATGTGACATCACAGTAGCTTCGTTTCCGTTGCTGTTATTACTAAGCAGGATGAACTAGGGCAAAACAAAGCTGGATATTCTGAATATATAATGAAATAATTTTAAAAGGCTCTTAATTATATGGGCCAAATTCTTCGTATTGTTATGAATTATTAGCGCATGGTCCAGTCAGAAGCTATAGATCACTCACAATTTGAGTTTGATTGCAAACGGCATTAACTCCTGAACAATATGCTCAGTGGAGAATATGGTTTGCAGAAGAGGCTTATTAGATGTCTAGGGATAACCCAAGCCAGGTGAAGCTAGGGGCAAAACCTTAGATACTGTAGCTTGCCTTGGAGCAGCTGGTTACATTTTAACGCGGCTTGCTATCATGTTGCTTATGAAAGACCTTGCCACCAAGCTTGTCATACAGTAAAACACCTTCCAAACTGTGCACCCATAAATTGTAACCTTCGAGCACAAACTTCTAATCTGCTTTGGCAGATGAATGTCACTAATTTCCTACTCGTTCACTCCTTGGTCCTTTTTACATGTTACCACTGACACCTTCTCTAGTTTTGTTTGGTTAACCCCGGCTAAAGGGAAAAAGACTTTACATGCTTGTACTTATTTATTGTCTTGTTTTGATGGATTGCCCAATGAAATTTAAACACATAATGTCCCCTATTATCATGGCTGTACATTTAAAGATGTTTCCCTGGTGTGGCAAATTCAGCAGACCACAGGCATGGCATTCCTTATAATCCCCAGGGTCAAGCAATTGTTGAAAGAGTCCACAGTACATAAAGAAATATTCTTTAGTCTCAATTAACAACAAAAAGGAGGAATAGGACCCACTCTAATAGAGTCCATCAAATGTTTTTAACATCTTTTTACTTTACATTTTTAAAATCTACACAAAATACAATTTTGGAATGTCGCCTTTCTAGAGCAGAAAACCATTTTTCAGGGGCTGGAGCAATAGCACATTGTGTAGGGTATTTGCTCTCGAATGTGGCGGACCCTGGTTCGATTCCCTGGTATCCCCCATGGTCTCCCAAGTTCTGCCAGGATTAATTCCTGAGTCAACCAGGAGTAAAAGCCCTGAGCATTTCTGGGTGTGAATCAAAAAGGAAAAAAAACCTTTGAAAACCAACTGAACCTAAACGAAAGGTATTGGCTTGAGCAAAGATTTATGTTCAAGAACAATGCCCACCAGATGGCGATGCCCACCATCAAAACTATTGGCAGAAAGCCCCTCCAGGACATTGATACAGAAGGCATCATCAAAGATGAAACACTACTAACAAAAGAAACTAAAAGCAAAGATAAACATATTGGACTACATGAAACTAAATAGCTCCTGCACCTCCAAAGAAACAGTGACCCAGATACAAAGACAGTGCACAGAATGGGAAAGAATATTCACCCAATACCCATTTGATAAGGGGTTTATGTCCAGGATATATCAGGCACTGGTAGACCTTTACAAGAAGAAAATGGCCAACCTCATCAAAAAATGGGGAGAAGATCATGGCTGAAACAAGAAGACCTCCAATACCTGAATAAACCCATCACCATCGAGGAAATAGAAACAGTCATTAAAAGTCTGCCCAAACACAAAAGCCCAGGTCCAGACGGATTCCCTAGTGAACTCTACCAAACCTTTAAGGAGGACCTACTGCCAGTCCTTTTCAAGCTCTTCCAGGAAATAGAAGAAACAGAAACACTCCCAAACAGCTTCTACGAGGCACATATCACCCTGATACCCAAAGCAGGGAGAGACAACACAAAGAAAGAAAACTACAGACCAATATCCCTGATGAACACGGATGCTAAGATCTTCAACAAAATACTAGCAAACAGAATCCAAAGACTCATCAAGAAGATTACACATCATGACCAAGTTGGATTCATCCCGGGGAATGCAAGGATGGTTCAACATTCGCAAGTCAATCAACATAATACATCATATCAATAAAAGAAAAAATAAAAACCATATGATCCTTTCAATAGATGCAGAAAAAGCATTTGACAAGATTCAGCACCCGTTCATGATTAAAACGCTCCAGAAAATGAGAATTGAAGGGACTTTCCTCAAGATAGTTACAGCCATCTACCAAAAGCCCACAGCAAGCATCATTCTAAATGGGGAAAAGTTGAAAGCCTTCCCCTGAGATCAGGGACAAGACAAGGTTGCCCCCTCTCACCTCTTTTATTCAATATAGTACTGGAAGTACTTGCCATAGCAATCAGAGAAGAAAAAGGACATCAAGGGCATCCAGATAGGCAAGGAAGAAGTCAAGCTATCATTATTTGCAGATGACATGATATTATACCTAGAGAACCCTAAACTCTCTACCAAAAAACTCCTAGAAACAATAGACGCATATAGTAGAGTGGCAGGATACAAAATCAACACCCAAAAGTCAGTGGCTTTCCTATATACAAATAACGAAAGAGAAAAAGGGATATTAAGGAAACTATTCCATTCACAATTGTGCCACAGAAAATCAAATACCTAGGAATCAACTTACCCAAGTTTGTAAAGGACCTGTACAAAGAAAACTACAAGACACTGCTCCAAGAGATAAAAGAGGACACAAGGAAATGGAAACAAATCCTCTGTTCATGGATGGGGAGAATCAACATTGTCAAAATGGTAATACTCCCTAGAGCTCTGTACAGATTCAATGCAGTCCCTATGAGGATACCGATGACATTCTTCAAAGAAATTGACCAAACGCTCCTGAAATTTGTATGGAACAATAAACCCCCAAGGATAGCTAAAGCAATCCTCGGGAAAAAGAAGATGGGAGGCATCACCTTTCCCAACTTCAAACTGTACTACAAGGCAGTAGTAATTAAAACAGCAAGGTATTGGAATAAAAACAGACCTGTGGACCTATGGAATAGAACTGAGTATCCTGACACCCAACCTCAAACACATGATCATTTAATCTTTGATAAAGGTGCAACGAGTCTAAAATGGAGTAAGGAAAGCCTCTTCAACAAGTGGTGTTGGGAAAACTGGGCAGCAACATGTAAAAAATGAATTTGGACCTGTGTCTAACACCATGCACAAAAATCAGATCAAAATGGACTAAAGATCTCAATATCAGACTTGAATCCATAAAGTACATTGAAGAAAATATAGGAAAAACCCTCCACGACATTGAAGCTAAAGGCATCTTCAAAGGTGAAACATCACTAACAAAGCAACTAGAAGAAAAGATAAACATATGGGACTACATGAAACTAAAAAGCTTCTGCACCTCAAAAGAAACAGTGACTAAGATGCAAAAGCAGTCCACAGAATGGGAAAGAATATTTACCCAATACCCATGTGATAAGGGGTTAATATCCAGGATATATCAGGCACTGGTAGAACTTTACAAGAAGAAAACAAACAACCCCATCAAAAAATGGGGAGAAGAAATGAACAGAAACTTCAGCAAGGAAGAAATTCAAATGGCCAAAAAAACATATGAAAAAATGCTCATCATCACTAATCATCAGAGAGATGCAAATCAAAACAACAATGAGATACCACTTTATACCACAGAGACTGGCACATATTCAAAAGAGCAAGAACAACAAGTGCTGGCATGGATGTGGGGAAAAGGGGACACTCATCCATTGTTGGTGGGAATGCTGGCTGGTACAGCCTTTCTGGAAAACAATATGGACTTTCCTCCAAAGACTAGAAATTGAACTCCCATTTGACCCAGCCATACCACTCCTGCGAATCTACTCTGGGAAACCAAAAATACGCAGCGGAAACACCATCCCTACTTTTATGTTCATAGCAGCATTATTCACAATAGCCAGAATCTGGAAGCAACCAGAGTGCCTGAAAATCGATGACTGGATAAAGAAGCTTTGGTACATCTACACAATGGAATACTATGCAGCTGTTAGGAAAAATGAAGTTATAAAATTTGCCTATAAATGGATGGACATGGAGATTATGTTGAGCGAAATTAGCCAGAAGGAGAGAGACAGATACAGAATGACTGCATTTATTTGCATGGCATAAATATATATGTACCTATTATGATACCAATATCCAAGGTCAAGTGAAACATATATCAGAAGGTCTTGTCAAAGGTGGAAATTATCACAAACGTGTGGGAGTCAGAGTTTAAGTAAGACAGAAAATGGAACAGGGTGCTAATAATAGTCGAGGGTACTAATGCCAACCTGGAACTGAGAAATAAATAGAGGCAAAAGGATACACATGACAACCTTTTAATGTATGTTCTGTAATCCATAGTCTGGAAGGGAAGAAAAAGAGAAAGAGAGAGAAAGGGAAAGAAATAAAGAACCTGCCATGGAGCAGGGCTGGGGAAGGGGGAGGGAACCGGGGATGTTGGTCGTGGGAGATGGGCACTGGTGGAGGGACGGGTGCTGAAACACTGTATGACCAAAACCCAAACATGAACTTTTTAATTGTATATCTTTTTATTTATATATCTACGGTGGTATAATAAAATACTTAAAAAATATAAAATAAAATAAAAAAATGGGGAGAAGGAATGAACAGAAACTTCAACAAGAAAGAAATTCTTATGGAAAAAAGATGCTTAAAAATGCACGTCATCATGATTCATCAGAGAGATGCAGATCAAAACAACAATGAGATATCATCTTACACATGTTACACAAGGAGATTGGCCCTGAGAAAAGAACTTTAAAAAGTCAATGTGGGATGCTCTTCCTCTTTATTTTTCTGCTCTTTTCTCTTTTCGTTAAGTTGGAGAGCATCTAATGAATCTTTTCATTGCCCTTCTGCCATCTCAACCTGCTGCTTACATAAACTTTTTGTTTTTTTTACCAGTTTGTCTTAAATTTCAGGTATAGTATGTTTAACTCCAAATATCCCTTGGTTCTTCAAGTGTCTTTTTCTAATCATCTTTCTGATGTTACTACTGCTTCCTTTTGGCAAGATTTGGCTTATGGCATTGGCTTTTATTAACCCCACTACTAGCTTAAAGGGACTTAGGAGGAACTGCAGGTTTGGGAGTGCTTATTTTGGACACAGCTGTCCTTGGTCTTATATTGTAAGTTCAAACAGTATAAGAAAAGGTGCTACAGGCCTCTCAGTTTGTTCTGTTGGCAAAATTGAAGCCTTAACAGAAAAGGGGGAGATGTTGGCAGAAGGTAGATCTAAGGATATGCGAAGGAAGGTCTGATGGATACTTCCTGTTAACAGATACACAGGGACTTCCGGCAGACGGTCTCCCAATAGAGTTAGTATGTAAAAATCCCTAGTGAGACTGTTAATCAAAGCTGCAGGTACCCAGACAAGGCTATCCTAGGTCATTTCTCTGCACATTTCCCTGTTGGCTATTACTAGCCCAAGATGGAGTCTAATGGACGATGCTTAAAGTGAGGCAAAAAACAGGTTTTTCTTGTTCTTCTGTCTGACATGTCCTTGCCATCATGGGCTAGTCTGGAAGGCTGCATTAGCAACTGTAATGCGTTCTTTTGTTCATCTCATCTTACCTAGATAGCACCCCCTGCAGGTTTTTGGTTCCTGGTTGTCTCCTTCCTATTATTCCTAAGTCCTATTCAATGAATGTGAACTGTCTTTGTAATGTAAACCATGCAAACTTTAAGCTGTATTGCCCTTTGAGACTAGGGATAAGGGGAGTTGGGGTCTGTGTGGAGGTGGTCAGTCGGTCAGTCAGTCAGTCAGCTCAAGTCAGTGAGTAAAATGAGTTAGGCCAAGTGAGTGAGTTCAGGTCAGTCAGCTCAGGTTAGTCAGCCAAAGTCAGTTAGCTGCAGTTAGTCATCTGCCATGATGAGAACTGCTGCCCCTCCGGCTGGTGATCATTAAAAATATTAATGGATATACATCGTGTTCCTGGTGTCTCATCTCTGCGCCTCAGACCCGACAGGACATCCTGCTTCAACACTTGTTCCCTTCCCTTGAAAGAGTTGGCCACCCGATGGGGGGTGACTGACTGGGAGCTTCGGAACGCTGCACCTACCAAGGAAAACTCTGAGACACCGGGTCCTATGCAAAAGCAAGGGTTTTATTAATAAACGAGTATACTCGGGCCCATAGCATGACACCAAGTGGTCAGTGGCTAAGAGCCCCGAGCCCTTCCAGGAAGGATCTTTTAAGAGATAGTTCCCGCCGCTACAGAAAAGCCCAGCGCATAACCATCCAATAGATTTAAATTATTACATCAAGGTCTCCGCGCAGGCAGCCAATCACTTTGTACCAAGTAACATTCCCCACCAATCAGATCATTCTTAATACTTTTTTCTATATTTGGTGAGGCTAGATACACGCGTGGGATCATGGGTCAGCAATGGCTATGTGTACATGCAGGAATGCAGTCCAGGCAATTCAGGCCAGATAGTAGATTCTGGGCGGGGGTCTAATAACCTCTAACAGGAATTTGTTCTGGGCCTTTTGTAGATAACAAAAATGTTACTTCAAGATGGAAAGGACACTCAGGCCCTAAATTGGTAACTTTCCATGAGTAGGCCTGCCCTGGTTGGGAAAGGGGGGTGTTTCTGCCTTCTTTCACCCTGTCTTATAAACTCTGACTCCCACACTGTTGCGGTAATTTCCACTTTTGGTAAGACCACCTGATATATTTATGTCATGCAAATAAATGCAGTCATTCTATATCTCTCTCTTTCCTTCTGACTAATTTCACTCAACATGATCCATTCCATGTCCATCCATTTATAGGCAAATTTTTTTTTTTAATTTTTTTTTACAATTACAAAGATATACAATTAACAAGTTCATATTTGGGTTTTTGTCATACAGTGTTCCAGCACCCATCCCGCCACCAGTGCCCATCTCCCACCACCAACGTCCCCCATTCCCTCCCCCTCCCCAGCCCTCCTCCATGGCAGGTTCTTCATTTCTTTCCCTTTCTCTCTCTTTCTCTTTTCCTTCCCTTCCAGACTATGGATAACAGAATATACATTAAAGGGTTGTCATGTGTATCTTTTTGCTCTATTTAATGCTCAGTTCTAGGTTGGCATTAGTACCCTTGACAATTGTTAACACACTGTTCCATTTTCTGTCTTACCTAGCCTCTGACTCCCAAATGTTTGTGATAATTTCGAACTTTGACAAGGAGTCCTGATATATGTTTCACTAGACCTTGAATATTGGTATCATAATATGTACATATATATTTATGCCATGCAAATAAATGCAGTCATTCTGTATCTATCTCCTTCTGGCTAATTTCACTCAACATAATCTCTATGTCCATCCATTTATAGGCAAATTTTATAACTTCATTTTTCCTAACAGCTGCATAGTATTCCATTGTGTAGATGTGCCAAAGCTTCTTTATCCAGTCATCGATTTTCGGGCACTCCTGATTGCTTCCAGATTCTGGCTATTGTGAATGATGCTCTTATGAACATAAAAGTAGGGATGGTGTTTCCTGCTGCATATTTTTGGTTTCCCAGAGTAGTTTCCCAGTAGTGATATGACTGGGTCAAATACGGAGTTCAATTTCTAGTCTTTGGAGGAAAGTCCATATTGTTTTCCAGAAAGGCTGTACCAGCCAGCATTCCCACCAACAATGGATGAGTGTCCCCTTTTCCCCACATCCATGCCAGCACTTGTTGTTCTTGCTCTTTTGAATATGTGCCAGTCTCTGTGGTGTAAAGTGATATCCCATTGTTGTTTTGATTTGCATCTCTCTGATGATTAGTGATGATGAGCATTTTTTCATATGTTTTTTTAGCCATAAGAATTTCTTCCTTGGTGAAATTTCTGTTCATTTCTTTCCCATCCTTTTGACGGGGTTGTTTATTTTCTTCTTGTAAAGTTCTACCAGTGCCTGATATATCCTGGATATTAACCCCTTATCAGATGGGTATTGGGTGAATATTCTTTCCCATTCTGTGGACTGCTTTTGCATCTTAGTCACTGTTTCTTTTGAGGTGCAGAAGCTTTTTAGTGTCATGTAGTCCCATATGTTTATCTTTTCCTCTAGTGCTTTGTTAGTGATGTTTCACCTTTTGTAGATGCCTTTTGCTTCAATGTCGTGGAGGGTTTTTCCTATATTTTCTTCAATGTTCTTTATGGATTCAAGTCTGATATTGAGATTTTTAATCCATTTTGATCTGATTTTTTGTGCATGGTCTTAGACACAGGTCCAAATTCTTTTTTTGTACATGTCGCTGCCCAGTTTTCCCCAATACCACTTGTTGAAGAGACTTTCCTTACTCCATTTTGGACTCTTTTCACCTTTATCAAAGATTAAATGATCATGTGTTTGAGGTTGGTTGTCAGGATACTCAATTCTATTCCATAGATCCACAGTTCTGTTTTTATTCCAATACCTTGTTGTCAGGATACTCAATCCTATTCCATAAGTTCACAGGTCTGTTTTTATTCCAATACCTTGCTGTTTAAAGTACTACTGGCTTGTAGTACAGTTTGAAGTTGGGAAAGGTGATGCCTCCCATCTTCTTTTTCCTGAGGATTGCTTTACCTATTCTTGGGGGTTTATTGTTCTATACAAATTTCAGGAGCATTTGGTCAATTTCTTTGAAGAATGTCATGGGTATCCTTATAGGGACTGCATTGAATCTGTACAGAGGTCTAGGGAGTATTACTATTTTGACAATGTTGATTCTCCCCATCCATGAACAGGGAATTTTTTTCTATTTCCTCGTATCCTCTTTTATCTCTTGGAGTAGTGTCTTGTAGTTTTCTTTATACAAGTCCTCTACACACTTGGGTAAGTTGATTCCTAGGTATTTGATTTTCTGTGGCACAGTTTTGAATGGAATTGTTTCCTTAATATCCCTTTCTTCTCTTTTGTAATTTGTATATAGGAAAGCCACTGACTTTTGTGTGTTGATTTTGTATCCTGCCACTCTACTATATGCATCTATTGTTTCTAAGAGTTTTTGGTTGAGAGTTTAGGTTTGTAGAGGTATAATATCATGTCATCTGCAAATAATGATAGCTTGACTTCTTCCTTGCCTATCTGGTCCCTTTCTCTGATTGCTATGGCAAGTACTTCCAGCACTATATTGAATAAAATAGGTGAGAGGGGGCAACCTTGTCTTGTCTCTGATCTCAGGGTGAAGGCTTTCAATTTTCCCCATTTAGAATGATGCTCGCTGTGGGCTTTTGGTAGATGGCTGTAACTATCTTGAGGAAAGTCCCTTCAATTCCCATTTTCTGGAGGATTTTATTCTTGAACGGGTGCTGAATCTTGTCAAATGCTTTCTCTGCATCTATTGATAGGATCATATGGTCTTCATTTTTTCTTTAATTGATATTATGTATTATGTTGATTGACTTGTTAATGTTGAACCATCCTTGCAATCCCAGGATGAATCCTGCTTGGTCATGATGTATAATCTTCTTGATGAGTCTTTGGAATCTGTTTGCTAGTATTTTTTTTGAAGATCTTAGCATCCATGTTCATCAGGGATATTGGTCTGTAGTTTTCTTTCTTTGTGTTGTCTCTCCCTGCTTTGGGTATCAGTGTGATATATGCCTCGTAGAAGCTGTTTGGGAGTGTTTCTGTTTCTTCTATTTCCTGGAAGAGCTTGAAAAGGACTGGCAGTAAGTCCTCCTAAAGGTTTTGTAGAGTTCACTAGTGAATCCGTCTGGACCTGGGCTTTTGTGTTTTGGCAGACTTTTAATTACTGTTTCAATTTCCTTGATGGTGATAGGCTTATTCAGGTATTGGAGGTCTTGTTTTCAGCCGTGGGAGGTTATAGGACTTCAGGAATTGATCCATTGCTTCTAGAGTCTCATGTTTCAAGGCATACAGGCTCTCAAAGTAATCTCTGACGATCTTTTGGATTTCTGTGGTTTCTGTTGTGATGTCACCGGTTTTATTTCTGATTCTGTTAATTTGAGTTCTCTCTTTCCCTGTCCTTACAATTCTTGCCAATGGTTTGTCAATCTTTTTATTTTTTCAAAGAACCAGCTCTTGGTTTCATTAATTTTTTCAATTTTTTTTTTTCGTTTCCAACTCATTGATTTCCTCTCTAAGTTTTATTATTTCCTTTTTTCTGCCAGAGTTGGGCTCCTTTTGTTGTCTTTTTCTAAAGTCTTCAGCTGTGTAGTCAGGTTATTTATGTGGGCCCTTTCTTGTTTCCTGATGAATGCTTGCAGAGCTATAAACTTCCCTCTTAACACACGGCTTTTGCCATGTCCCACAAGTTCTTATAGTTGGTGTCTTCATTTTCATTTGTTTCCAGAAATCTTTGGATTTCCAGTTTGATTTCTTCTATGACCCATTTGTTGCTCAGGAGTGAGATGTTCAGTTTCCAGGTGTTTGGTTTGTCTCCCTGTTTCTGTGTAAGGTTAACTGCCATTTTCAGTGCATCATGGTCTGAAAAGATAGCTGACATAATTTCTATCTTTTTTATTTTATTGAGGTATGCTTTGGCTCAATCACATGTGGCTCAGCATGTGGTCCATCTTGGAGAATGTTCCATGTGCACTAGAGAAAATGTGTATTCAGCTTTTTTGGCATGAAAAGCCCTGTATATATCCACTAGCTCTCTTTCTTCCATTTCTTCCTTCAGGGCCAATATTTCCTTGGTGAGTTTCAGTTCTGTTGATCTATCCATCGTTGATAGAGCAGTGTTGAAGTCTCCAACTATTATTGTGCTATTGTTAATGTCTTCTTTGAGGTCTCTTAGCCAGGGCCAATGTTTCCTTGGTGAGTTTCAGTCTTGTTGATCTTTCCTTCGTTGATAGAACAGCATTGAAGTCTCCAACTATTATTGTGCTACTGTTAATGTCTTCTTTGAGTTCTCTTAGCACTTGTTTTATGTATTTTGCTGGCCTCTCGTTGGGTGCATATATGCTTAGTAGTGTAATTTCTTCCCTGGTGTACATACCCCTTAATTAATAAGAAATGACCTTCTTTGTCCCTTCTAACCTTTTTCAGCCTGAAGTCTGTATTAGCTGATACTACTATGGCCACCCAGTCTTTTTGGAGGAGTTTTTTTGTGGAGAATGGTCTTCCAACCTTTGACTTTTGAGTCTATGTTTGTTCTGATTATTCAGATGTGTTTCTTGTAGACAGCAGAATGCTGGGTTCAATTTTTTAATACATTTTGTCACTCTGTATCTCTTAATTGGTGCATTTAGACCATTGACATTGAGAGAGATTATTGTCATCGGATTTTGTGCCATCTTTCCGTTTGTGCTTGTTGTGCTTTTGCGTTTGGTCATATTACAGTAGACCCTTCAGTCCTTCTTTGAAAGTTGGTTTGGAGTCCATGGAGTTCTTGAGTTGTTGCTTATCCATGCAGTTGTGTATCTCTCCTTCATATCTGAATGTGAGTCTGGCCGGGTACAGAATTCTTGGTGAGCCTGCAGTTCATTGAGCCTTTTCACAATATCCCACCATTGTTTTTGGCTCAGAGAGTTTCATCAGAGAAGTCTGCTGTAAATCTTTAGGGATGTTCCTTTGTATGTGATTTCCTTCTTTGATCTTGCTGCTTTGAGTATTCTATCTCTATCTATAGTTTTTGTCATTTTAATTAAGATGTGTCTTGGAGTATTCTTGTTGGGGTTTCTTTTTAGCTGGTATCCCACGGGCCTCCTGGATCTGGAGGCAAGAATTCTTTAGTTCCGGGAATTTTTCAGCAATGATGGCTTTGACAGTTTCTTCTTCATCAGGGTTTTATTCTTGCCATTCTGGGACCCCAATGATCCATATGTTGTTTCTTCTGGCTTCATCCCGATTATTTCTTGTTTTCTGTTCTGTAGCTGTGAGTCTTTTTTCTATTTTCTGGTGTTCTTGAGAATCTTTGGAACTCATCTTCGAGATCACTAATTCTTTCTTCAGTAGCTATTATTCTGCTATGATGGCCTTCCACTGTGTTTTTCATTTCATTTACCTCATTTTTAATATCTGTCATTTCCATTTGCATTTTCCTCACTTCTTCTCTCATGTCCTCTTATATTTTATTGATTTTGCATTCCATTGCTTCTTTGAGTTCCTTATGCATCCTTAACAATTCTTTCCAAATTTCTTATCAGAGAGGTTATACAACTCATTGGTATTGCTTGGCTCATCTTGACTAGTGACTTCACTCACAGAGCTTGATGGAATTTTTGCTTTGCTTTACCATTATGACTATTGTAGGTTTCAAATGTGAGTTGTTGGGTGACTTGATAGTACAGTTAGTAGGTGTCTGGTTGTTTGCAGAGTTTGGGTGGGTGGCAAGGATGTAGGAACAAAGGTTCACTGGTACCTCATGCAAGATAGGTAGTAAGAGGATTGCCGCGCACTAGAGCCTTTGGTGTTTTGACTTTTGGGATGTAGGTGTAGGGTTCTGGCCTTTTTGTTCCTGGTCTGATTGGGTACCACATGAGATGCGCAGAGTCACACTGCACACACCTGTGGGGAAATTGCAGACGTTCCCAGAAGCGCAGGGCCCAAGGGCTCTTAGGTGGAAACCAAGGCAGTTTGCCTTGGTTCCTGTTGATGGAAGTTCCGCTTTTCCCTGGGGCTGATTGGGTCCCAGGAGACCAAAGCATCACACACACACCTGTGGGGAGATTGCAGATGTCCCTTATAGGCAAATTTCATAACTTCATTTTTTCCTAACAGCTGCATAGTATTACATTGTGTAGATGTACCACAGTTTCTTTTATCCAGTCATAGTTCTTGGGCATATTGGTTGTTTCCAGGTTCTGGCTATTATGAATGGTGCTGCTATGATAATAAGTGCAGAATGTGTTTCCCGCTGTGTTTTTGGCTTCCCAG